>JBBPBX010046222.1:14774-26672 GCA_038048925.1 Garcialebias charrua | reverse complement strand
TATGTTGGTGACTGCAGCTGCTAAACTTACTGAACTTCCCGAAGTTTTTTCAGCCGAGGCAGAATGTCCAACAGCTTCTTCAGACCTTTGTCCCCTAAACAATTACAGGACAAGCTGCAGGGAAACAAAGTAATGAATGAAAATGTGTTTTTATTATGGATAAAACCTGCCAGGGTATGAGGATGATAAATGATTGCTGCTGCTTACTCCAAGTCAGTGAGACCTGGAGAGGATCCCAGACTCCTCAAGACTCGGTCCAAGTCACTGGACTGCAGTTCACAGCAGCTGAGGCTGAGACGGGAAACAGATTCATGGTTAGATTTTATGATATTAATCATTTGTAACTTTATAACTTTACAACCAGACAGAACTCAACCGACAGCAACCCATAAGACATCTTGGACTCAAGATGTTTATTGCAAGAGTTGTGTAATGAAAATCAATTCATACAAACCAGAGTTTTTTAGATGGTTCAGCTGCAGGTTTCTCTCTGCCTCCAGGAAACACCACAGACACCAGAGCCGGACTCTGCAGTCTGAAACAGAAACAGGCAGAGCAGCAGGAGGGCCTCTGGAATCACATACCATGCTACACAATGTTGATCGTTCCGTGTCAGAGTTTCTGCAGCCGAGCAGATGAAAGGAGGTTCTGTACCTGACGTTCAGCTCGAACAAAGACAGACGCTCAGAGAGCAGCGCAGTCAGAACCACCAACCCCTCCACAGACGAGCAGCTGCAGTTCAAGCTGCGAGACAAACGATGAGAATCAACGACATGCTGCCGCTTCGTTCAGCTTGGAGTTTCTGTTTTTCTGAGTCTTACACGATCTTTTCAGAGGCGCTGAACTTTGGAACGAACTCAGTCAGAGTCTTTAACGTTTGCTCGTCCCAACAACCTCCGGACAAACTGAGGAGAAACAAAAGAAGCAGAAACTACCTGACTGTACGAGGAACCTGCTTCAGGGACCGCCGTTCAGTATAGGATAATTTGGCAGATCACAACAAAACAAGAAATATTACCACTAAGTGCTGAATGACAGCTGAAATCTGCTAAAGATTTGGAAACTGAGATGTTATAGCTAAATGAAGTAGAACACTAGCTAAAAGCTAAAGTTGCAAAAGATGCTAGTAGCATCAAAAAGCTGCATTTAGCAAAAGGTTAACTAAAAGCTAAAAATAGCAATAGCTGTAAGTGACACTTGTTTGACATGTAACAGCAAGCAATTAGCTCAAACCTAAAATTAACTAAAGGCTAAAAGTAGCAAAAGGCTATAGATAAAAGCTAAACGTAATAAAAGTATAGCTAAATTTTACAATAGCAAATCACATACCTAAAAGAGAAAACAAATTAATAGTTAAAAGCTAATGGTAACAAAAAGCCACCTAAAATGTACTAAAGGCTAAATAAAAGCTAAAAGTGGCAAAACAGTGAACTAAAAATTTGCAACTATTGTATCAAAGTAACTAAAGCTCAATGTAACAAAAGGATAGACAACGGCAAAATGTAGCAGAATAGTGGCTAAAAGCTTAAACTAGCAAAAAATCTAGCTAAACGTATCAAACTAGCTGAAAGCACAAAAAGATTAGCTAAAAGCTAACAGTTGCAAAAGGCTAGCTAAAAGTAGAAATTGGTTTGTTAAGAGTGAAAAGTGGCAAAAGGCTAGCTTAAAGCTATACTGTAACTAGTAGAACAATAGCCTAAAGGTAAAATAACAAAAGGTCAGCGAAAAGCAAAATGTAGCAAAGTATCTAAAATATTAAAATAGAAAAATGCTTGCTGAAAGTAGCTAAACACTTGCTATATGCACCAAGCTAAAAGTAACAAACGGCTAAAAGATAAAAGTGGCAAAAGGCTAACTAAATGCTAACATTTGCAGAACAGTTTAGGTAAAAGAAGCAAAAGGTTATTTAAGAGCTTAAAGGAACTAAATGTTTGCTAAAAGATAAAACCAGCAGAACAGTAGCCAAAAGGTAAAAGTACAAAGGCTAGCTAAAAGCTAAAAATAGTACAAATAGACAAAAACAGAGCCAGTAGTTGAAGCTGTTTCCAAAGAGAACATTGTTTTTGAAGGAACTAAAGGAATCTCAATGTATTTCTATGGGAAAATATTAGTAAATAAAGTGAAATATTTAGAAAACTACAACAGTTACAAAAGCCAAAGGTCAAAGCACCCATCTCCTGAATGAGCCGAATGTTTTGATGTATGAACAGCTAAAAGAGAACAAAGTCTGCAGACATAACTGGACTGCAAATAAAAGTGCAAATAAGAAAATAAGAGTAAAATGATGGTGTGAATTGTGAATAAGGTTCTGATTGTTTCTGGTCTTTTCTCTGCTTCAGTTCAGTCTGTGGTTTTAGCTCAAAGCCTTTTAAGAACCACGGCGGTGTTTTTAGGTTTCACCTACTTCAGGACCGAAAGAGCAGGACAGTTAGCCAGAGACCGCACAAGCTTTTCCATTTCAGAGTTAGTCCACTTCTGATTCAACAAGCTGGAGGAAAGAAAAAAACATATCTACAATAAAATATAAACACAGCTTGTAATTCTGTAGCCTACCATCAACGAGAAGAAAGTGTCACAGAGGTAAATAAAAGTTAAATAAATTTAACATAAACTGTCAATTAAAAAAAACATCTGGCTCAGTTGTAACTGTTGTCATCAACAGAACACAAAATAATGCCAAAAGTGTGTAAAACTTTCTGAAAGATCCTCATTAAACCATCAGCAGAACGTGATGTTTCTGTTGAGGAACAAAGTTCCTGAAGGAAACAGTAAAAGTTTAACAGTAACTTCAAACCTGACTGCTGGCTCTGGATTAACTTTATGGCTGCAGGTGGGAAACATAAAAGAGATTAAATTATTCTTTTGTTCGTTTTATTGTTTTATTTGCTTTATTCAACCATAAAACTCACCTGTTAATATCTGAGCCCTGACAGAAGGTTACTGTTAGCTCTTTGACCCCACTGAGAAGATAAAAGGTGGAACATATCAGTTTCTGTCAATGTTTGATTACGTATAATACATGTCTAATTAATTAACAGGCTTTACTGGAAGGAATGTGTATCCCCCCACCCCCCCCAGTCCTGAGTTTTAGACTGAGATCAACGTATGAAAAATAATAGTTTCTCCATGATCTACCACTTATCTGTGGTTGGGTCCAGGAGAAAACCCAGACATGTTTCGAGGCGACAATCTCCAGCTCCCTCTGGGGGACCTCAGGGCATTCCCAGACCAGAGAGGATATGCAATCCCTTCAGAGAGTTCTGGGTTAGTATGGAAGCGGTTGTGGGACATATTTAAAACTAAAATGGTTTAGCAGGAATGCTTTACAACCGCTTCCATAGGTCTGGGCTGGGATTTCTTCCTAGTGGGAAATGCCTGGAAAACATTTAACAGGAGAACAGGAGGCGTCGTAATCTGATGTTTGAACACCTCAACTGACTCCTTCTGTTGCAAAGAAGCAGCAGCTCTACCCCGAGCTCCCCCCAGAGGATGCAGCTCCTCACCCCATCTCTAAGGCTGAGCCTACAAAAGAAGCTTGTTACAGCCAGGATCTGGTTCTGTTTGGTCCTGATCCAAACCTCAGGACCACAGGTGAGAGTTGGAACGTAGACGGACCAGTAGGTCCAGAGCTTCGCCTTTCAACTCAACCTTTTCTTCACCACAACTGACTAAGGCAACACCCTCATTACTGAGGAGGAGGCTCCGATTCATTCATCCATCTTTCACTCCATGGAGCAATTCAAAAACCTCCATGGGTGAACATCACAAGGGAACCTCACCTGGAAAAGGGAAACATGGGCATCCCACTGGAGCCAGACCTGGGGTGGAGCTTGCCAGTGAGTGCCTGGTGGTAAAGCCTCGGCTCCTGGGGCCTGGCCAGGCCAAGCCAAAGGAGGGGCAAGATGCCTCCTCCATAGCTGTGTCCCAATCCAGCGGCCGCGTCCTTCGAAGGCCAAATTTGAAGGCTGAATACCTCACAGTAACGCGCAGAGGGCTATCCTAGTTCACAGCCGCTGACTTCCAGTATATGTGGTCTTTGAAGGACCCAGCCTACGTCAACCGGGTAGGCCAGATCCTTCGAAGGATGCGGCCGCTGGATTGATACACAGCTCATGTGGGCCCATCACCTGCAAGGAGGACCATCAAGGTGTGGTGCCATGCAAGCTAGGTGGCAGGCGAGGGGCAGGTGGTCCCTGGCTGTGCTGATTTGTTGTGGTATAGACAATAGAGACATGGAGTATGTGTTGTGGATGATGCTCAGCTACTAACACATCAAATAATAAATCAGAATCTAGACAACTGACTGAGCTAGAGCCATTTCTGTATTTTAGCTAAGGTAGAGCAGGGCAATTTAACTAAACTTGTCAGGGGAGAACAGTTACTGAAAGTCAGCAGCTCAAGGGCCGGACATCCAGCGATTCAAGTCATTATGTAAATAAACCAAGTACAGGTACAGTATTACCCTTTAAATTAATTTGTTTTGTTGTATTGAATCATAAATGCAATAAATATAAGCAAAAACACAAACCCAAAACCACCCGGACCCCCTAAATATAAATAAATTAATAAATTAATAAATATATATATATCGTATTCGTCGGAGTTTAACACGCTCCTGTGTATAACACGCTTTGTCCAATTATTGCCAATATATTTGAAAAATCCGTAAATAATACGCTTCGGTGTTTACCACGCATCTATTATGCGTCACCGCTACGCGACGCGTCAGCGCCTGCCTCATTTGCCCTGCTTAAAATGGCGGCCACAGAAGCGAGCGAGTACGAAGGACTTCACAAGAAAACACGGTAAAAACAATTATTTCTTTGCGAGAAAAAATATATTTCTTAGCTGACATTATAGCACAAGGGTTCCTGAGCTTAACCAATTCACGAAATGTTCAAATCAGCTGGATTTAAAAATCTGCGGTGTGGTTTATGAGTTACGGTATCTTGCTAACAAAAACAGCGAACCTCACAGCTAACAGCAGCTACATCCAGAGCAGGGGGCGGGCAGCGACAGAGTCAGTCCGACCAGAGGAGGCTTTTTTCGGACACATGAGCTAGAAACGGTCTGGAAGTGTCTCCCTAGCGGACAAAAGTGGTACTGCACCATTTTTTGCCCAAAATGAAAAACGGCGAATCAGAGCCAAAAATGGGTCTAAAAATATGGGAAAAAATCCATAAATAACACGCTTCGGTGTATAATACGCAGGACATTCAAATGAGCAAAAAACTGTGTGTTATAGACCGACGAATACGGTATATATCTANAAGATTGAAAGCTGACACAGAGTTGGCACTGGGCTCAGCGCCATCTTGATCTGTCGAAGAAAAAGAAACAGGAAAGGTGTGAATGTTTATGAAGAATTCACTCTATTGTGATCCATTTTTCTGCTATGCTCTTCTGCAGGCAGCATGGTGGCACAACTGGTAGAGCTGCTGCCTCTCAGCAAGCAGGTCCCTGGTTCAAATCCCGGTCCGGGGTCCTGGGGCCAAGATGGTGTAGAGGCAGGGCTGCCAACTTGGGACCCAAAGGACCCAGGTTCGAACCCCGGCCGCTACACACCTTGGGGTGTCTATGAGTGCACACCTATTTCCCCAGCTCCCCGGGCGCTTTCTATGGCTGCTCACTGTACCACCTGGTGGTGGTTGGGTTAAATGCAGAGACAAATTTCGTCTTGTATGGGAAACATACACAGATGACAAAAATGTGACATTTATTTATTTTATTTATTTTTGGGTGGAGTTCGCATGTTCTCCCCATGCATGCGTGGGTTTTCTCCGGGTACTCCAGTTTCTTCTCACAGACCAAAAACATGCATGTTAGGCTGATTGGTAACTCTAAATTGTCTCTAGGTGTGAGTGAAGGAGTGAATGGTTGTTTGCCTCTATGTGTCCCTGTGATGGACTTGCGACCTGTCCAGGGTGTAACCCGCCCCTCGCACAGTGATTGCTGGACATGGGCATCGGCAACCCCGTGACCCAAAAATGGAAGAAGCGGGTAAACGATAATGGATGGATGGATGGATGTTTTTCTGCATCTTTCTCGTTCCGCAATTTTGTGCTATTTCAACAAATCATAAATCAAATTTAAAAAAATGTTCAAGACAAAAAAATAAATTAAAATGTTCAGCTCTTTCAGGACAATCATGCTACGACCTTTGTTATTGGTGTAACATTAGATTTTTGACATTTTTTGCTTTTTCAGCTATTTTTTCCTCATAGGAAATGAACTGAGCTCATTTTACATCCTTCAGATCTTTAGATCTGTTTACAAAATTTTACTGATCCTTTCACATTTTGTTCAGGTTCAGCTTCCTTCTGCAAATTTAAACTTTTCAGCTACTTTCAGCTGTTTTGTGCTTATTTCAGATTCTTTCTGCTAACTACAACATTTTTGTGCTTCTTCTAACTTATTCCTGCTAATTTCATCTCGTTATAATTCTTTCAGCTTATTTATGCGTTTTAGCTTTACTGCTATTTCAGCTATTTTGCAGTTTTTGTGCTAGTTTGATCTATTTTGGCCAATTCCAAAACAAGGAGCTCAGTGTTCCTTGAGCTCCTTGTTTTTCTCTATACTGTACATATCTGTATTCTGAATTTTTTTCCCACAATAAATTTTATTATTTTGAAGTGTTTTTGAATAATTACTACATATAGTCAAACAAAAAATCAAAAATGTATTTCAGGCTATAAAGCAACAAAACAAAGACTATGGATATTGGATATTTTTGCAATCCACTGTAACGGCACCCCTAAAATTATCAGCAATAAAACGTGTCTAAAAACAAACTTCATTGGAGCGATTCATAGTAATTCTGATGCGTTTTGTCTGAAAAATGTCAGGGATACTTTATTAGGACTTCATGATATCATGTCAATTTGTGATAAAAGGAATCCGTGTATGGTTCGTTCTTTGGTTTTTCCGTTTCGATTTTGTTTTGAAACGGAAAAACCAAAGAACGAACCATACACGGATTGAAAGGGCAGAATGTGTCTCCTCTAAATGTCAGATGCCTTATTGTCTCTCCCAGCATACAAATATCCTAGAGTTATTGTGTGATGTGATGTACTGACACTGAAGGATGATCTCATCGCTTAGCTTTGTTAAGTGATTGGTCCTTATCTTTTATCGGTGTCCAGTGAGAGCCTGAAGGTAATCTTCAAATGACTCTATGACCTCTCCACACGTTTCCTTTGAAGCAATGTTCAGAAGTGTTTGTTTGTTTCTGAGTGTCTGTGAGAAAAACACAGGCGTCATCCCATTTTTACATCCAAGTTTTTTTACTCTGCCAGAAACTGGCAACATTAACCCAATAGAATTATTCACACAAAGCCACATAAACTATCTTGTGTAATGCAGATTCAGTATTAATTAACAAACAATGAATTAACAATCACAAAGACATGTTTACAGCCATGTTTGACCGAGTTGCAGAAATGATTTGATTCTATCCGGCAGTGTGCTTTAGAGAAAAAAAAAAACTAAAAAAATTTAAAAAAACAACAACGGTGAGCATATTTTATTGTACATACATGTGTACACACATTTCGGTACAGCAAGAAGTCTGTTGCTTCCCACGTCACTTATTTTCCTCTAAAGGAGCTCAATGGAAGGAGGTCACAAACTTTTT
This sequence comes from Garcialebias charrua, assembly GCA_038048925.1. Lineage (NCBI taxonomy): Eukaryota > Metazoa > Chordata > Actinopteri > Cyprinodontiformes > Rivulidae > Garcialebias > Garcialebias charrua. The sequence continues at coordinate 19,039 of JBBPBX010046222.1, read as the reverse complement.
TATACACAGACGTGAAGAAAAAAAAAAGATGCCAAGACAAACATGCCAAGAAGTCACACACATGTAACAAAAGTACCGTATACACCACATTATACACTTGCCAACAAACTAGTAACACATTACAACAATCTATAGCAATAGCCCAGGCAAGCAAATACCTTGAATAACCTTTGAACTTGATTTGTGGCCTGGGGCAATGACAAGATTATGGGACACACTGTCCAGTGGTGGTACAAATGTGTGTGAAGTGTTGTTGAATTATCTTGAGTGGATAAGCGGTTATGTTCAGGACAAGCAAAGACCTTGATTTGTGACCTTACATACAAACGTACATACAAACGTACATACATACATACATACATACATACATACATACATACATACATACATACATACATACATACATACATACATACATTCATACATTCATACATTCATACATTCATACATACATACATACATACATACATACATACATACATACATACATACATACATACATACATATAAACAATAGAGGTAATTGTTTTGAGTTTTGCCAGATCACTACATCCACCGCTGTTTGCACCAAAGTGGACTTAATGAAAGACGACCAAGAAGGACACCAAATCATAACAAAGAGAAAATGGAAAATGTCTAAATGCATATTGACAAGCCACAAAGCATCTAGAATAATGTTTTTAGCAATAATTGGCAGCATGGTGGTTTAGTTGGTAGAAATGATGCTTCTCATCAAGATAGCCGCTGGTTCAAATCCAGGCCCAGGACCTTTCTGTTTTCTCATATTACGCTGGTTTCCTCCCACAAACCAAATACATGTACTTTGTATGTTTGGATGATAGGTACCTAAATTCTCCCTTAGTGAGAGTGAGAAAGTGAATGGATGTCCCCAAAAAGGTAAAGTCAGATCCTCTGGATGGATTCTTCTTGGTTGACACATTTCATCTTTCATCTGAAAGACTTCATCAGTCCGAGACCCTGCCACAAACTCAATGCTACAAATAGCACCTTCTCCAAGTGAATCAACCTGTTAGCTGGAGACACCCAGGATTAGCTTCCCATATTGTTTGCATCGTTTGTCTCTATGTGGCCCTGTGATGGACTGAAGACCTGTCATCTCCCACCTTTCATACAGTGACTGCTGGATATGGGCACCAGTGACTCCTGTGACCCTAAAAGGAAGGAGCAGGTAAAGATAGTAGATAGATGGATTGAAGGATGGAGTTGCGTTAGTTCTACATTCACAGACCAGTTTATGAAGGAAACAAGACCATAGTACATGAAACAAACAAAACATCATGGTACCTAAAATGAAACATGGAGAAGGTTTTTGTTATGATGCGGGGCTCCTTTGCTACATCTGGTACAGGTTGTCTAGAATCTGTACAGGGTACAATTAAATCTTGACTATCATGGCATTGTGGAGTAAAATGTGCAGCCCAGTTTGAGAAAGCTTGGTTTCGGTCACAGGTCATGGTTTTTCCAAACGAGTAATGACCTAACTATTGTCCCTGTGCCAATAACTGGACACACATAGGTTCATAATTATTTTAGACCAATCACCCTCACATTATTATTGTGCAAAAGCCAGCTCATAGGTCAACTTTGCGTAGTTTGTTGACAATTTGCTGGAAGCTAATGCCAATAAAAAAAAGGAGATTGCCTGGTAGGTAGAATGGTAGCAGCTATAACCAAATCTGCATTCTAGCCTTCTATCATGAAAGGAGGAACAAGTGACTGAATTTAAATATCCCGGAACAATGACAAGAAGCTGACTTAAGTCTATTGCTGACCATGTTTGCAAACAGACCAGACAGTGTCTCCATCTACTACATGAGCTAAGGAGCTTTAATACCAGGAAACATGCTGCAACTGATGTATTTCTTAAAAGTGTTAAATCCTTTAATAGAACTGTTATTAACTGTCTCCTAACCAGAGACAGGAACAAGTTGCAATGGGTGATCAAACAGGCTGGTAAATTAATTGTTGGTAATTCTGGTAATCCAATGTTGGTAATTCAAAAACATTGTTCTCTCTCCTTCACCGTTCTGTCTCATCCCCTAACTCTCTACCCTCTCACATGGTTTCCACAGAATTTTGCAACTCCCTGATGTCATATTTCAATGAAAAGATTATTTCAATTCATAAACACCTTGGACCAAATACTGCTCCCAGCATCCTTGTTGAACTCCCCCCTCCCTCCCTTTCTCTGACTTCTTCTGGTTTTCGCCCCCACCATAGCACCGAAACAGCTCTAGTAAAAATTACTAACGACCTTCTTCTTGCTGCTGACTCTGGTCTTCTGTCCATCCTCATTCTTCTTGATCTAAGTTCTGCCTTCGACACCATCTGTCATTCTATCCTCCTCAACAGACTAACCTCCATTGGCATCTCAGGTACCCCGTTAGACTGGTTCAACTCCTATCTCTCTGACCGCACTCAATTCATTCAGCTTAAATCCTTCCGTTCCCAGTCTTCCCCTGTCTCCACGGGTGTCCCCCAAGGCTCTGTCCTCGGACCCCTCCTCTTCATCATTTACCTCCTTCCTCTAGGTCACATCTTCCGCAAATACGGCGTCCATTTCCACTGTTATGCTGATGACACACAGCTCTACTTGTCATCAAAACCTAACTCCACCCACCCACCCTCCATCCTCACCGACTGTCTCAATGAGCTAAATCACTGGTTTTCTAACAATTTCCTTCAACTAAACAGCAACAAAACAGAAATCATTCTTGTTGGTACCAAAAACTCTATTTCAAAATCAGAACATCTTCTCGTCCCCCTTAACAACTCTCTGCTATCCCCCTCCCCTCAGGTCAAGAGCCTCTGTGTCATCCTCGACACCACTCTCTCCTTCACTTCACACATCAACAATATTACTCGGTCTGCCTATTTCCACCTCCGTAATATTAACCGTCTCCGTCCTTCTCTCACACCCCGCTCCACAGCCATCCTGGTGCACAGTCTTGTGACTTCCCGTATCGATTACTGCAACTCCCTTCTCTACGGCCTCCCCAACAAATCTCTCCACAAGTTACAGATGGTCCAGAACTCAGCTGCCCGTGTCATCACTCAAACCTCCTACTATAACCACATCACTCCTGTCCTGCAGCAGCTCCACTGGCTCCCGGTTAAATCACGCATCATCTTCAAAATTCTACTCCTCACGTTCAAAGCTATCCACAACCTTGCCCCTCCTTATCTATCTGACCTCCTACAAATCTCCATCCCATCACGCTCTCTCAGATCCTCCTCTTCGCTACATCTCCATGTACCCTCTGCCTGCCTCTCCACCATGGGGAGCAGGGCCTTCACCTGCTCTGCCCCTCACCTCTGGAACGCTCTACCGCCAGACCTTCGAAACACCACCTCCCTTTCTCTGTTCAAGACAGCCCTGAAAACACATCTCTTTAGACTAGCTTATCATTAACTTCACTAAATGTATTTTTACTATTTTGCATTTTATAATCTATGTATTTTATATATCAATTTGTCACTGATAATGTTTGATCTGTTTTACACTGTACATGTATTGGTTTGTTAAGTGTCCTTGGGTGTCCTGAAAGGCGCTTTTAAATAAAATTATTATTAATATTATTTTTATTGCTCATCAGCAAATGTGACAAACTGAAAAATCATCCATCCATCCATCCATCCATTATCTTTACCTGCTTCTTCCTTTTTCGATCACGAGTTACTGTTGCCCATGTCCAGCAGTCACTGTGCGAGAGGAGGGGATACCTTGAACAGGTCTCCAGTCCATAACAGGGACACATAAAGACAAACGAGACAAACAACCATTTACTCGCACTCTCAGGGACAATTTTAGAGTTACCAATCAGTCTAACATGCATGTTTTTGGTCTGTGGGAGGAACCTCCTGGGGACTCCCTTGTTCTGCTGGGGGACTTCAACGCTCACGTGGGCAATGACAGTGAGACCTGGAGGGGTGTGGTTGGGAGGAACGGCCCCCCTGATCTGAACCCGAGTGGTGTTCTGTTGTTGGACTTCTGTGCTCGTCATGGATTGTCCATAACGAACACCATGTTCAGGCATAAGGGTGTCCATATGTGCTCTTGGCACCAGGACACCCTAGGTCGTAGTTCAATGATCGACTTTGTTGTCGTCTCATCTGATCTGCGGCCGCATGTCCTGGACACTCGGGTGAAGAGAGGGGCGGAGCTGTCAACTGACCACTACCTGGTGGTGAGTTGGCTCCGATGGTGGGGGAGGATGCCGGTCAGACCTGGCAGACCCAAACGT
>JBBPBX010046221.1:0-26672 GCA_038048925.1 Garcialebias charrua | reverse complement strand
AAGACAAGATTGCTTGAGGAGCTTTAAAGCCCACCAAGTGTTTCCAGAAGGTGACTACTTTCTGACTAGAATAAAATACATGATTCATGTTCTGTCTCTCAGAAACTCTGTTTAGACTATTTTTAGTTGCATGAAACATAAAGTATATCATTGTCATCTGCAGACCAGTGTTTGAAGCAAAAGACAGAGCAGTTTTATTGTGGCTGGCATTTGAAGCAAGTAAATACTATACAGTACATGTTAAACTTCACAGAAATAGTCCAGGGGGCATATTTCAAGAATATGCATAAAATATCAGTCGACTGCAGTTTGCTCAGATTTTTTAGATGTCACCCCCCCCCTCGACTGAAGCTTCAGAAGTATAGAGAGCAACAAACCTGAAAGTTATGCACCATACATAACTCATGTTCCATGAAGGAAGGGAACGAGGTGCAACATATGCTATGGGAATTGCGCCCCCGCGCGATTACCTGAAGGAATATATTCACGCCTTTACGGCAAGGGCGTCAGCGTTGCGCCAGAGGCCCCGCCCTCTGGGTATTTAAGCCGCTGACGCCCATCCATCTTTCTCCAAAATGCACTTCACCGAGCTTTCAGCATTGAAAGGGCCAGATATGTTGCACCTCGTTCCCTTCCTTCAGGGAACATGAGTTATGGTGCATAACTTTCAGTTCCCTTTCAGTCATGTCTCTCGGTGCAACATATGCTATGGGAACGTAATTCATTCACGCCCTTGAAATGCTCAGTAAAATGCATGCTAGTGTGAACGTCTGCCCTTGATCAGCAGGCATCTCAAGGCTACTTTCTACTGTGTGTTAGAAAGGACAGCCTGAGTGACATCACACGCAGTAACATCCAAACTGTAATGCTTTGCAAAAGTGTTTATTGAGCTCCAGTTCGCCGCAGCACAAATGTCTGCAACTGGTACACCCTTGAACAGTGACCACGAAGTGGCCAAGCCCCGAGTAGAGTGAGCGTGCACTCCAGAGGGCACCTGTTGACCTTTGCTACTGTACGCCCTTTTTATGGCCTCAGTCACCTAGTGTGAGAGGCGCTGCTTTGATAGGGCCTTTCCGGTAGCAGGTGCTGCAAAGCACACAAACGGTTGATTTGTTTTTCTCCATTCGGCTGTTCTCTGCATGTAAGTGCTTAAAGCTCTCACGGGCAAAGAGCCTTCAGCCTTTCCTGTTCCTGAGTGAGGACAGGAGCAGGTGGAAAAGAGGAGAGATCAAAGTCCAGACTTCTAGGGTTTAAAGTCAAGACCTTGGGGATATATGCGGGATTAGGCCTTAAGGTGACCTTTGACCCGTCAGGGGCGAATCTGGTACACATTGGATGTACAGACAAGGCATGGAGATCACCCACGCGTTTCGCCGAGCAAAGGGCCAGGAGTAGAGCAGTCTTATAAGATAATAAGTCTATCTTAATCTCGCTCAGTGGCTCGAATGGGGGATCACAGAGAGCCCCCAAAACCAGACTAAGATCCCAACCAGGGGTCAGGACCCTGCTGGGGGGTCTCAATCTTAGCACGCCCTTCATAAATCTTATTATGATTGGATACGCGCCAGGCGTCCTGTTTCCCCAGCCTTCGTGACAGGCTGAAATTGCTGATAGGAACACCTTAATTGTTGAGAAAGAACGACCCTTTTCTAGTAAGTCTTGAAGAAAAGTCAAGAGCTGAGCCAGGTCACATGAATAAGAAATATTTCTTTCTGTGCACCAAGCTTCAAAAATACGCCATTTTTGTGCGTAAAGAGACTGTGTTGATACAGCTCGGGCATTTTGAATGGTTTTTTAACCACATTTTCTGGCAGGACTGATGCTACCAGTTTGTTCCTTTCTGCTACCAAGCTGAAAATTTTCACAGCTCCCAGCCTAAGTGGTGAGACTGCTCCTTCTGGTGACTTAGTGTGTCCCTGAAGGGGAGCAGTTGGTGGAACCAGTTCTCCTCCAAGGACCCTGTATTCTGTGATCCCCTAAGGGTCAACAATGTTAGGGAGCGGGCCTTTTTGCAGATGTGCCGCCATACTACTCTGATCAAGAGTGTTCGAGGGCAGAGGCAATCTGTTGTCATTATTAGACAAAAGTGGAACAGAATGTCTGTTTTCCCTCTTTTTGTTTGGGGTCATGGGACTAAGGAGCTGCGAGTTTTGTAAACGAGCAGATCTCCTGACCCCAGTTTAATTCCTGGATGGGTCTGGTTTACTGGTCTCCAACCTTAACAGAACGTTGGAGCCAGACAAACCGCCCGGGGTCTGTGTTTCACCCGGTGGGGGGATATTGTTTAAGAGCAGAGCTGAATCAGCACAGTGAGTATGGTCACGTGCTGCAGGATCACTGCTTGAACATTGTGTGTCGCCCATCAAAGATAAGGGGACAGCTGCAACGTGAGAACGTGGAGATGGTCCTTTGTGCTTGGCAGACTTTAAATTGGTTGGTGACAGAGAGCTCAGTTCCCTTCGATTAAAAGGAAGAGGAATCTGATTCAGCCCTAGTTTGTTTACACACACAGCAGTTTGATCACAATCGCCTTTGTGAACGTGTGAAGCTTGTGGTCACCTATGGGCTACTGCCGTGCCCCCGACCCTTACTGGGGGCCGTTGAATGGGTGTCCAAGAAAGTGGATTGTCAGATTCTGTCGTCGCGCATCCCTGGGGTGCGGACATGTCACGTGTTTGCTTGGTTTGTGTATTGTCCGCCCCATGGTTCATAACGGAGCGGGAACTGGAGCACGTGACCCCCTTCACCTGTCTCCGTGAAGGGTGTGGGACCTGCTTGCAGACGCCTCTGTGCCTGTCCGCTACAGACGGAACAGAGGCTGGGGCTTATCGATTAGGCTAACACCCCGTGAGCCGTGATGGAGGGAGGGATGGCCCCCTCCCTTTATGTCGGCTGGCAGGCCAGAGGGACCCGTTCTGCTGAAGTTATTGTGTTTTTTTTGAGTCAATAAAACAGAGAGGGGCTGTTTTTTTAGCTTTATTCGTGCTTAAGTGTAACGACATGTTTGATTTTATGTCACTCACAGCAGGAAAAACATGATTTGTGCATGCAACAGAGTTACCAGCTTTTTGAACCGTGCTACAAATAAAGTCTGGACATGAAAAGATCATTCCCCGTACCACGTGGGTGGGTGATCGTGTAAAATCAAGACGTGGACCTGGTTCATCAGCACGCTTTTGTCTGGTGTCCCGGTTTGCCGAGGAGGCCCTGTGTCTGACCGCCTGGCGAGGGACAAACCTGTTTTTGCTCCAAGCATGTTCGGTCCGAGGTGGGCCCGGCGGTTGATTCTGCCAGTGCTCGTCCTCGTACGCCGGTCGCTTTTGCGGTGGGGCCCGTGTTGCTGAGCGGTGTCAAGGCTGCGCAGGTCTGTCACCAGCAGACTCCCTGGGGGGGCAAAGGTTCTCCTGGGAATGACCACCCAGAGAGCTTCAGCCTGTTTGCGCCTCTGGTCCAGCTTGGTCTGAATTCGATCCAGAGCTTTCCCAAACAATCCCGTCGGTTCTATCGAGTGGTGGAGAAAAGGCACCTTTGGTCCCTCGGGGAGATCAGTTAAAGTCATCCATAGATGGCGTATCGCGATGACCACTTCGGCCATGCCTCTGCCTTGAGCAACAACAGCTGTCCCCATCATGCGGAGCACAAAGTCTGTTGCCCTGCGGGCTTTATCCAGCAAGTCAGCGGCAGCTTGTTTGTCCATTGTTACCTGGAGCTGTTGCAGTTTTTCAGACAAGTAAGCCTGCATCAAAGCGGACGCGTTCATCGCGCGCACCGCAAGTCCCTGAGCTCTGAAGCATTTCTTGAGCAGAGAAGCTGAAGCTCGACAGGCTTTGCTAGGGAGAGTTGGTTTTGTCCCGGATAACTTGGGAGCCAGGTGAGACGCCAGCGTGTCTTCAATTTGAGGCACGTTGGTTAATCCCACCTCATCCATCCCGTCCACATAGAGAAACTGCGAGAGTGGTAACAGCATGGAAGCTCGGGGCTGAGCCCAGGTGCGAGTCAGCTCCGTGAGGAAGTCCGGGAACACAGGCATCCTTTGCCTCGTGGCGGCCTGCTGCTTTGAGTAAAAATAGTTTCCTGCCAACCTCGTGACCTGTTGGCGAGGTGGAGGCTCGGGCCATGGGATCTGCAGTGCGTCCGTTGCTCTGTGACACAGGTCGAACAGAGCAGGGATGGAAAATTCAGTTTCCGGGAGAGATCTTCTCCCGGTTCCTCGTATTCGACGTCTGCGTCCTCCACGGAAAATTCGCCAGAGGCTGAAATCGAGATCTCGTCCTCGTTCACCATGCCTCGAGTGTCGAATTCGACTGTTAAGTCCACCATGGGAGCCAGCACGTCAGGGCTGTCACCCCATTCGACTCGTGTGCTGTCATTCAGAGCCATGTTCTCGAGCTCCGGCGTGGGTGTCAGGGGCTCGGTGGTATCCGGGTCCGCTGGCGCTGCCGCGGCGCCCATGGCCTTGGCGACAAAATCCGCCTGGTGCCTCCTCACCGCCTCCAGCATCTGGCTGCAGTGTGGGCAAGAGTCAGGCGTATCCAGCGCCATTTTTGCGTGTAACATCCCCAAGCAGACGGGACAGACCTCATGGGTGTCCGTCGCTGCGAGGGAGAAACCGCATCCGCTAGGACAGGCGCGCGAGGTTGGGCTCGTCGTCCTGCTGGTTTTCCTTGGAAGTCTTGTCTTTCGCTTTCCTTTCTCCGGAGGCATGTCCGAGATAAGGCGAGCGAGTCCTTCCAGAATCCTTTTCCTTTTATTTTGAGACGTCTCCTCCGTCGCATTGCTTTCACTGGCTAGCCCGCTACGAATTAGTAGGGGTAGCGGTGTGACGCAGTTAGCGCCGTCGAGCGAAGCAGTCTGTGGAGAGAGGAGAAGTAAAAACTTCCGGGTTAAGATAAAATGTGCCGGACTAGCTTTCACTAGCCCTGCCGTACGCAGGAATAATTCTCTGTACGCTCTGTGTAGGGAGCAAGCTCACCTCTAGTTGAGCGATGAAGCAACAGAGAAGTCCCGCGAAGAGAGGTAGTTTAGGTTTAAGCTAGGTGAAGGGCAATAAGAGAAAGATGGATGGGCGTCAGCGGCTTAAAAACCCAGAGGGCGGGGCCTCTGGTGCAACGCTGACGCCCTTGCCGTAAAGGCGTGAATGTATTCCTTCAGGTAATCGCGCAGGGGCGCAATTCCCATAGCATATGTTGCACCGAGAGACATGACTGAAAGGGAACCTCAGCGCACAGGATCAGAGATGGATTGAGTGAAATCAAAATCTGTTAACCTGAATTGTTAAGTGATTTTATATATCAAAAGGGCAGCTCATTTTGCAGAACTGACTCATCTGTGCTTTTATATTCAGACCTGCGGTCGGCCAAACTTTAGAGGCTCGTTTATTTATTTATTTTTTACTCCACTTGGACCTTAAGCATTGCCTAAAACATTACAATCATGCATGTAGGTGTGTGTTGGCTGCAGAAATGAACTCATCTTAGTGGAGAAGTTGACACAAGTACAAGTGCTGTGCTAAAAGAGCAGAACACCTCAGACTAAAACAAACTGATAATGTTGGGTACAGGCTGCCACAGGCAGCTCACTGTTGTGAATTTGGAACAGTGACAAAGTGCCATTCATTTATGCTTAAGTGTCCCCCCCTTCTCTCTCCCCGCCCAATGAAACTGAATCATTATTCACTTTTTGTCAGTGCCAACCATATTCCATCAGCACCTTCTTGAAGGCACGCTGATTGTTTATGTCCTGAAAAGTCTGACTGAAATTGGCATTCAGGGTAAATCTAAACCAAACTACTACTGTGAAAGTAAGTTTTTAATGAATAACAAACAGTTGGAAAGCTAATTACATTTTTCTAATAATCATAAGGTTAAAAAATATTAGATTTGAAGTAAATTTACCAGTACCAGTACATTTATAGGGGCCAAGATGGTGTAGAGGCAGGGCTGCCGACTTGGGACCCGAAGGACCCAGGTTCGAACCCCGGCCCCGGCCACTACACACCTTGGGGTGTCTATAGCCGTTTTCGCATTTGCTAGCCCTCAATGGCCTGGGCCACCCCTGGGTGGCTCTGGGCCACCCGCGTTCATTACGCATTTGCCGCAGAGCCGCCTTGAAGTGGGTGGGCAGTTCTCTGGAAGTGGGTGGGGTGCTCTCTTCACGTGGGTGGAGTGTTCGTGTTTTAAGAGAGGAGACTCCGCTAAAAAAAAATTGTTAGCTGGATATATATATATTAGTGTTTCTGAGTTAAATTTTTGTTAATAACTGATCACAAATCAGCTTATGTTACAACGTAAATAACACGAAGCGCACACCCATTTCCGCCTTTCCGCGCGACCTGAATGTCATTAAACAATAACTAATATTGTCTAACTGTTGCGCGCAGCCAGGGTTTTAAAATATAACTAATAATCTCTAACTTCTACGTGCAGCTAAAATGTTAAGAGGAGTGATTCCTATATGGGTAAGGTGGACACCTGAAAATCCAGTCCGCTGTTTAGCTCAACGCGTTAGAGCACTGTCGTTTTGACCAGGAGAAGCGGGTTCGCTTCCCGCCTGGGACAAAGTTATTTTACTTTTTTTTTTTTTATTGGAGTAAATAAAAAGGAGTTTGTTAACCAAACAAACTCCTTTTTATTTAAAAGAAAATGTGAATTAAAAAAAAATAAGTAAAATAACTTTGTCCCAGGCGGGAAGCGAACCCGCTTCTCCTGGTCAAAACAACAGTGCTCTAACGCTTTGAGCTAAACAGCGGACTGGATTTTCAGGTGTCCACCTTACCCATATAGGAATCACTCCTCTTAACATTTTAGCTGCACGTAGAAGTTAGAGATTATTAGTTATATTTTAAAACCCTGGCTGCGCGCAACAGTTAGACAATATTAGTTATTGTTTAATGACATTCAGGTCGCGCGGAAAGGCGGAAATGGGTGTGCGCTTCGTGTTATTTACGTTGTAACATAAGCTGATTTGTGATCAGTTATTAACAAAAATTTAACTCAGAAACACTAATATATATATATCCAGCTAACAATTTTTTTTTAGCGGAGTCTCCTCTCTTAAAACACGAACACTCCACCCACGTGAAGAGAGCACCCCACCCACTTCCAGAGAACTGCCCACCCACTTCAAGGCGGCTCTGCGGCAAATGCGTAATGAACGCGGGTGGCCCAGAGCCACCCAGGGGTGGCCCAGGCCATTGAGGGCTAGCAAATGCGAAAACGGCTATAGACACCCCAAGGTGTGTAGTGGCCGGGGCCGGGGTTCGAACCTGGGTCCTTCGGGTCCCAAGTCGGCAGCCCTGCCTCTACACCATCTTGGCCCCTATAAATGTACTGGTACTGGTAAATTTACTTCAAATCTAATATTTTTTAACCTTATGATTATTAGAAAAATGTAATTAGCTTTCCAACTGTTTGTTATTCATTAAAAACTTACTTTCACAGTAGTAGTTTGGTTTAGATTTACCCTGAATGCCAATTTCAGTCAGACTTTTCAGGACATAAACAATCAGCGTGCCTTCAAGAAGGTGCTGATGGAATATGGTTGGCACTGACAAAAAGTGAATAATGATTCAGTTTCATTGGGCGGGGAGAGAGAAGGGGGGGACACTTAAGCATAAATGAATGGCACTTTGTCACTGTTCCAAATTCACAACAGTGAGCTGCCTGTGGCAGCCTGTACCCAACATTATCAGTTTGTTTTAGTCTGAGGTGTTCTGCTCTTTTAGCACAGCACTTGTACTTGTGTCAACTTCTCCACTAAGATGAGTTCATTTCTGCAGCCAACACACACCTACATGCATGATTGTAATGTTTTAGGCAATGCTTAAGGTCCAAGTGGAGTAAAAAATAAATAAATAAACGAGCCTCTAAAGTTTGGCCGACCGCAGGTCTGAATATAAAAGCACAGATGAGTCAGTTCTGCAAAATGAGCTGCCCTTTTGATATATAAAATCACTTAACAATTCAGGTTAACAGATTTTGATTTCACTCAATCCATCTCTGATCCTGTGCGCTGAGGTTCCCTTTCAGTCATGTCTCTCGGTGCAACATATGCTATGGGAATTGCGCCCCTGCGCGATTACCTGAAGGAATACATTCACGCCTTTACGGCAAGGGCGTCAGCGTTGCACCAGAGGCCCCGCCCTCTGGGTTTTTAAGCCGCTGACGCCCATCCATCTTTCTCTTATTGCCCTTCACCTAGCTTAAACCTAAACTACCTCTCTTCGCGGGACTTCTCTGTTGCTTCATCGCTCAACTAGAGGTGAGCTTGCTCCCTACACAGAGCGTACAGAGAATTATTCCTGCGTACGGCAGGGCTAGTGAAAGCTAGTCCGGCACATTTTATCTTAACCCGGAAGTTTTTACTTCTCCTCTCTCCACAGACTGCTTCGCTCGACGGCGCTAACTGCGTCACACCGCTACCCCTACTAATTCGTAGCGGGCTAGCCAGTGAAAGCAATGCGACGGAGGAGACGTCTCAAAATAAAAGGAAAAGGATTCTGGAAGGACTCGCTCGCCTTATCTCGGACATGCCTCCGGAGAAAGGAAAGCGAAAGACAAGACTTCCAAGGAAAACCAGCAGGACGACGAGCCCAACCTCGCGCGCCTGTCCTAGCGGATGCGGTTTCTCCCTCGCAGCGACGGACACCCATGAGGTCTGTCCCGTCTGCTTGGGGATGTTACACGCAAAAATGGCGCTGGATACGCCTGACTCTTGCCCACACTGCAGCCAGATGCTGGAGGCGGTGAGGAGGCACCAGGCGGATTTTGTCGCCAAGGCCATGGGCGCCGCGGCAGCGCCAGCGGACCCGGATACCACCGAGCCCCTGACTCCCACGCCGGAGCTCGAGAACATGGCTCTGAATGACAGCACACGAGTCGAATGGGGTGACAGCCCTGACGTGCTGGCTCCCATGGTGGACTTAACAGTCGAATTCGACACTCGAGGCATGGTGAACGAGGACGAGATCTCGATTTCAGCCTCTGGCGAATTTTCCGTGGAGGACGCAGACGTCGAATACGAGGAACCGGGAGAAGATCTCTCCCGGAAACTGAATTTTCCATCCCTGCTCTGTTCGACCTGTGTCACAGAGCAACGGACGCACTGCAGATCCCATGGCCCGAGCCTCCACCTCGCCAACAGGTCACGAGGTTGGCAGGAAACTATTTTTACTCAAAGCAGCAGGCCGCCACGAGGCAAAGGATGCCTGTGTTCCCGGACTTCCTCACGGAGCTGACTCGCACCTGGGCTCAGCCCCGAGCTTCCATGCTGTTACCACTCTCGCAGTTTCTCTATGTGGACGGGATGGATGAGGTGGGATTAACCAACGTGCCTCAAATTGAAGACACGCTGGCGTCTCACCTGGCTCCCAAGTTATCCGGGACAAAACCAACTCTCCCTAGCAAAGCCTGTCGAGCTTCAGCTTCTCTGCTCAAGAAATGCTTCAGAGCTCAGGGACTTGCGGTGCGCGCGATGAACGCGTCCGCTTTGATGCAGGCTTACTTGTCTGAAAAACTGCAACAGCTCCAGGTAACAATGGACAAACAAGCTGCCGCTGACTTGCTGGATAAAGCCCGCAGGGCAACAGACTTTGTGCTCCGCATGATGGGGACAGCTGTTGTTGCTCAAGGCAGAGGCATGGCCGAAGTGGTCATCGCGATACGCCATCTATGGATGACTTTAACTGATCTCCCCGAGGGACCAAAGGTGCCTTTTCTCCACCACTCGATAGAACCGACGGGATTGTTTGGGAAAGCTCTGGATCGAATTCAGACCAAGCTGGACCAGAGGCGCAAACAGGCTGAAGCTCTCTGGGTGGTCATTCCCAGGAGAACCTTTGCCCCCCCAGGGAGTCTGCTGGTGACAGACCTGCGCAGCCTTGACACCGCTCAGCAACACGGGCCCCACCGCAAAAGCGACCGGCGTACGAGGACGAGCACTGGCAGAATCAACCGCCGGGCCCACCTCGGACCGAACATGCTTGGAGCAAAAACAGGTTTGTCCCTCGCCAGGCGGTCAGACACAGGGCCTCCTCGGCAAACCGGGACACCAGACAAAAGCGTGCCTGATGAACCAGGTCCACGTCTTGATTTTACACGATCACCCACCCACGTGGTACGGGGAATGATCTTTTCATGTCCAGACTTTATTTGTAGCACGGTTCAAAAAGCTGGTAACTCTGTTGCATGCACAAATCATGTTTTTCCTGCTGTGAGTGACATAAAATCAAACATGTCGTTACACTTAAGCACGAATAAAGCTAAAAAAACAGCCCCTCTCTGTTTTATTGACTCACAAAAAAAACACAATAACTTCAGCAGAACGGGTCCCTCTGGCCTGCCAGCCGACATAAAGGGAGGGGGCCATCCCTCCCTCCATCACGGCTCACGGGGTGTTAGCCTAATCAATAAGACCCAGCCTCTGTTCCGTCTGTAGCGGACAGGCACAGAGGCGTCTGCAAGCAGGTCCCACACCCCTCACGGAGACAGGTGAAGGGGGTCACGTGCTCCAGTTCCCGCTCCGTTATGAACCATGGGGCGGACAATACACAAACCAAGCAAACACGTGACATGTCCGCACCCCAGGGATGCGCGACGACAGAATCTGACAATCCACTTTCTTGGACACCCATTCAACGGCCCCCAGTAAGGGTCGGGGGCACGGCAGTAGCCCATAGGTGACCACAAGCTTCACACGTTCACAAAGGCGATTGTGATCAAACTGCTGTGTGTGTAAACAAACTAGGGCTGAATCAGATTCCTCTTCCTTTTAATCGAAGGGAACTGAGCTCTCTGTCACCAACCAATTTAAAGTCTGCCAAGCACAAAGGACCATCTCCACGTTCTCACGTTGCAGCTGTCCCCTTATCTTTGATGGGCGACACACAATGTTCAAGCAGTGATCCTGCAGCACGTGACCATACTCACTGTGCTGATTCAGCTCTGCTCTTAAACAATATCCCCCCACCGGGTGAAACACAGACCCCGGGCGGTTTGTCTGGCTCCAACGTTCTGTTAAGGTTGGAGACCAGTAAACCAGACCCATCCAGGAATTAAACTGGGGTCAGGAGATCTGCTCGTTTACAAAACTCGCAGCTCCTTAGTCCCATGACCCCAAACAAAAAGAGGGAAAACAGACATTCTGTTCCACTTTTGTCTAATAATGACAACAGATTGCCTCTGCCCTCGAACACTCTTGATCAGAGTAGTATGGCGGCACATCTGCAAAAAGGCCCGCTCCCTAACATTGTTGACCCTTAGGGGATCACAGAATACAGGGTCCTTGGAGGAGAACTGGTTCCACCAACTGCTCCACTTCAGGGACACACTAAGTCACCAGAAGGAGCAGTCTCACCACTTAGGCTGGGAGCTGTGAAAATTTTCAGCTTGGTAGCAGAAAGGAACAAACTGGTAGCATCAGTCCTGCCAGAAAATGTGGTTAAAAAACCATTCAAAATGCCCGAGCTGTATCAACACAGTCTCTTTACGCACAAAAATGGCGTATTTTTGAAGCTTGGTGCACAGAAAGAAATATTTCTTATTCATGTGACCTGGCTCAGCTCTTGACTTTTCTTCAGGACTTACTGGAAAAAGGTCGTTCTTTCTCAACAATTAAGGTGTTCCTATCAGCAATTTCAGCCTGTCACGAAGGCTGGGGAAACAGGACGCCTGGCGCGTATCCAATCATAATAAGATTTATGAAGGGCGTGCTAAGATTGAGACCCCCCAGCAGGGTCCTGACCCCTGGTTGGGATCTTAGTCTGGTTTTGGGGGCTCTCTGTGATCCCCCATTCGAGCCACTGAGCGAGATTAAGATAGACTTATTATCTTATAAGACTGCTCTACTCCTGGCCCTTTGCTCGGCGAAACGCGTGGGTGATCTCCATGCCTTGTCTGTACATCCAATGTGTACCAGATTTGCCCCTGACGGGTCAAAGGTCACCTTAAGGCCTAATCCCGCATATATCCCCAAGGTCTTGACTTTAAACCCTAGAAGTCTGGACTTTGATCTCTCCTCTTTTCCACCTGCTCCTGTCCTCACTCAGGAACAAGAAAGGCTGAAGGCTCTTTGCCCAGTGAGAGCTTTAAGCACTTACATGCAGAGAACAGCCGAATGGAGAAAAACAAATCAACCGTTTGTGTGCTTTGCAGCACCTGCTACCGGAAAGGCCTTCTCAAAGCAGCGCCTCTCATACTAGGTGACTGAGGCCATAAAAAGGGCGTACAGTAGCAAAGGTCAACAGGTGCCCTCTGGAGTGCACGCTCACTCTACTCGGGGCTTGGCCACTTCGTGGTCACTGTTCAAGGGTGTACCAGTTGCAGACATTTGTGCTGCGGCGAACTGGAGCTCAATAAACACTTTTGCAAAGCATTACAGTTTGGATGTTACTGCGTGTGATGTCACTCAGGCTGTCCTTTCTAACACACAGTAGAAAGTAGCCTTGAGATGCCTGCTGATCAAGGGCAGACGTTCACACTAGCATGCATTTTACTGAGCATTTCAAGGGCGTGAATGAATTACGTTCCCATAGCATATGTTGCACCGAGAGACATGACTGAAAGGGAACTGAAAGTTATGCACCATAACTCATGTTCCCTGAAGGAAGGGAACGAGGTGCAACATATCTGGCCCTTTCAATGCTGAAAGCTCGGTGAAGTGCATTTTGGAGAAAGATGGATGGGCGTCAGCGGCTTAAATACCCAGAGGGCGGGGCCTCTGGCGCAACGCTGACGCCCTTGCCGTAAAGGCGTGAATGTATTCCTTCAGGTAATCGCGCGGGGGCGCAATTCCCATAGCATATGTTGCACCTCGTTCCCTTCCTTCATGGAACATGAGTTATGTATGGTGCATAACTTTCAGGTTTGTTGCTCTCTATACTTCTGAAGCTTCAGTCGAGGGGGGGGGTGACATCTAAAAAATCTGAGCAAACTGCAGTCGACTGATATTTTATGCATATTCTTGAAATATGCCCCCTGGACTATTTCTGTGAAGTTTAACATGTACTGTATAGTATTTACTTGCTTCAAATGCCAGCCACAATAAAACTGCTCTGTCTTTTGCTTCAAACACTGGTCTGCAGATGACAATGATATACTTTATGTTTCATGCAACTAAAAATAGTCTAAACAGAGTTTCTGAGAGACAGAACATGAATCATGTATTTTATTCTAGTCAGAAAGTAGTCACCTTCTGGAAACACTTGGTGGGCTTTAAAGCTCCTCAAGCAATCTGTCTTTAAAGTAGTACAAACATACATACTGCATAGCTTTTCTTTTCTTTTTTTGGGTCACATTGCTTATTCTGCAGGACTCAGTTCAAGCTAATGGTCACTACAGAATTAATTGCAAGCATCCATCTCGTTTTACTTGGAAAACACATCACATTGGCAACACTACTGTCAGCCTCCCCCACACACACAGGCACATTTTGTGCTCTGTACCCCATGAGATGCATCTGTTATTCATTTACCTTAGCTAAACTTTTTCCATAAGCCTCTATCCCCTTTTGAGACCAAAAGTGCCTGGCTTTTCCAGAAGGAAAGCTCTGCAACAGATGCTTTACATTTCACATACAGCATGCAGACAACTGTTACAATAACTTCCAGATCTGTGAAAATGGCCTGTTAACATCTGAGACTCCTTAAAGTAAACCCCGTTTTTTGCTACAGCGTTTATCTATTGGTTAGATGTAATCGTTTTAGAAGTCAGGATATGAGAGACACATGATTAAAGATGGCATGAGACAGTATAATGGTTATAGGTTTGAGAGAAAACGTTAAGATCAGTAAGATAAGATCCCATATCCCATAAATGTAGAACCACTAGACTGAGGAACAGCTTCTACCCTGAGGCTGTTAGACTCATGAATTAAAAAAATAAAAAATAAATAAACACTGCAAAATATCACATCATGCTGATGCTGATCTGTTTTCTTGTTGCTGTGTTCATCTGTGACCATCTGCTCATACAGACTCATGTTCGTGCTGCTGTTTATAATGATGTTTTTCCACTACATTAGGGCTTAGTGTATTACTAGTTGATGTTTTTCTTAGTTAATTCTAGATGTTATTACTGTTTTTCTCTTGCATTTGTTGTTGGATGTAACTGGGACCCCGTGTACATAATCTCGTTTTCATCACATGTACCACATGCGGTGCAAATGACAATAAAGACTCTCTGACTCTGACTCTGACTCATATCTGATGGCTTTTCTTTCTTTCCTCATTTGAATCAAATTTTAAAGAAACAGTCAACTTTGTGTGCAGAGTTGTTCAGCCACAAGCTTGTGCTTTGCTCACATCCTGAACGGTGTTTGTTGATTCTTTTAAAGTCTATTGGAAGTTAAAGTGGAATATGTTTTTATCTTTATTTAAATAAATGAATTAAGTAGAATGTTACAGCTCAGATATGTTGTATTTTGTCATAATTATGTCAAACCTTTCATTATGGTCACATTACTGCAAATTGCTTCTTTATCATTATCGTCTGAACTGCCATTTTAAATTTGCATATTGCATTACAGTAAATTAGAAGTGACCTAATCTCAGTCTCTGATACAATAATTCTCCCCTTCCGTGTAAAGGCCACATTCATATTAGCTCAGTGAATGACTGGTAACCTGTTCTAAAGGTTTGCCTTGCAGCATTAGCAACATTTAAAAAGGATTTCACCTCAGCTGGCTCAGGTTTAAATCACTGCTGCTGGAGAAAAGGAGAAAATGTACAAAAAGACAGAGATCTGCAATTTACTTTTTTAAATAGGTATAGGATCAAAAAAATTAATTTTTATTAAATACTGGGTTTGTTGCTGACAAGCAAAGCAAAACTGATGACAAATGGAAGTAACTAAAGGACTAGCATTCTTTGAAGAAATACACATCACCCACCACCTTTGGTGCCAAAGTTTTAAAAATAGAGATCCTTTTATGTAAAGAAAAGTTGAGACTTCAAAACCTTAAAAATGATGTTGTGCACAATCTTCTGTATAGATGCAAAGAACTCAGCTTCTGCCACATCAAATGTTAGCATATTTGTGGAAATGATCAAATTATAGCCAGTTGACTGTGGCAGCCATCTTGAATCAGACTGACTCTAAATGTTAATCAGCTTTAGATGTACATGCATGGTTACCTTCTGCAGGTGTCATTTAAATCCACGTTTCTTCATAAGATATTTTGATAACAGACACACACACAGACGTGGGCAAATGCATTATACCTTTGCTTTACAGCAGCAGGAAATAAAAACACCAAAAATAGAAGATCAAATCGAGACAAACACTAAAACTGTAAGAAGTTTACCCTACACAGGGCTGAAGTTGAAAAGAGAGAATAATAAAATTCACTAGCTGTTGGTGCAATTCTGCATCCTACTCAGAATGCTGGCACAGAGCTACTTATAAAGGTCTGCCATCCCATCTCTCTGTGACATATGATGCAGTAGTTTTCCCAACAGTGGAGAATTGAAACAGGAAGCAGCATTAATTACAACCTGAGAGTTGGAGGTACAAAGACGATTCTCCTTATTTATGTTGTTTAAAGAAATACCATAGTCAAACTAAAAGTAGATCTAAATCTTTTAAATATTACCCCTATCGTGGTGTAAAGATAATATCCCTCCCAGAACATCTACAGTACAAGTATTTCACCTAAATGATCAAAACTTCTTTATTCGCTAATAATATTTTACAATTATGCTCAGTTGATGGACCGACTAACAGATGAGGTCAGGCAGGAATCCCCGTGGACTATGATGTTTGCAGATAACATCATGATCTGTGGTGAGAACAGGGAACAGGTGGAAGAGAACTTGGAGAGGTGCAGGTATGTACTGTATGAAAGAAGAATGAACATCAGCCGTAGTAAGACAGAGTACATGTGTGTGAATGAGAGGGAGAAAGGTGGAACAGTGAGGCTACAAGGAGCAGAGGTCACAAAGGTCAGAGGAGGGACAGTGGGTATATTGGTAGAAGGATGTTAGAAATGCAGCTGCCAGGGAAAAGACAAATAGGAGATAAAGGTCCTTCTCAAAAAATTAGCATATTATGATTAAGGTCATTATTTTCCATAATGTAATGATAAAAATGAAAGTTTCATATATTTTAGATTCATTGCACACCAACTGAAATATTTCAGGTCTTTTGTTGTTTTAATATTGATGATTTTGGCATACAGCTCATGAAAACCCAAAATCCATGTCTCAAAAAATTAGCATACATGTATTTCATCCAACCAATAAAAGAAAATGTTTTTAATACAAAAAAAGTCAACCTTCAAATAATTATGTTCAGTTATGCACTCAATACTTGGTCGGGAATCCTTTTGTAGAAATGACTGCTTCAATGCAGCGTGGCATGGAGGCAATCAGCCTGTGGCACTGCTGAGGTGTTATGGAGGCCCAGGATGCTTCGATAGCGGCCTTAAGCTCATCCAGAGTGTTGGGTCTTGCGTCTCTCAACTTTCTCTTCACAATATCCCACAGATTCTCTATGGGGTTCAGGTCAGGAGAGTTGGCAGGCCAATTGAGCACAGTAATACCATGGTCAGTAAACCATTTACCAGTGGTTTTGGCACTGTGAGCAGGTGCCAGGTCGTGCTGAAAAATGAAATCTTCATCTCCATAAAGCTTTTCAGCAGATGGAAGCATGAAGTGCTCCAAAATCTCCTGATAGCTAGCTGCATTGACCCTGCCCTTGATAAAACACAGTGGACCAACACCAGCAGCTGACATGGCACCCCAGACCATCACTGATGCACTTTGAGATTTTTATTAATGAAAAGTGCGGTATAAATTGAATTTATTATTATTATTATTATTATTATTATTATTATTATTACTTGACACTGGACCAGGGTTTCTACAGGTTTCAACAACTCAAATTTAAGACTTCTAGATACTTTTTTAAGACCAGTATGAATCAAATTTAAGACCTATCGGCAAAAAAAAATGGAAAACGCTTTAATTATCACCTCTTTATTCCAAAATTTGACTGACATATCAAATCGCACAAAAAACAGGTTGCTAATTGACTATTCTGTTAGTAAAATTTTGAATAATTAAAAAATAAAAAGTTAGTCAAATAGCTTCAATAAAAAATAAATGTACACAAACATATATACAAATGTATGCTTTATACCTGCACAATATGTAGCTACTTTGTAAAATGTGTTTTTGAGGGACGAGTGTAACCTGGATTAAAGGTGTGGATTGTTTTAACCTGGATGGGGCAGCTGTGGCTGAGTTGTTAGAGCAGTCGTCCTCCAATGCAAGAGTTGGGGGTTGGAATCCACCAGCAGTCACATGCCTAAGTGTCCATGGGCAAGACACTGAACCCCATGTGTGCCCCATTGGTGTATGAATGTGAGCTAAAGCTCTGATTAGTCTCTTTAGAATGATTTGTTAGCTTTGTAATCTAGTAGAGTGCTGTATGAATGGGTAAATATGGACATGCAGTGCTCTACACTACAGTGTAACGCACTTTGAGTATCAATTAGATAGAAAGGCGCTATATAAGAACAGTCCATTTACCATTATAAGTGTGGATCATTGTAACCTGGGTTAAAAGTGGGTATCATGGCAGTGAAGCCTTCGTCTTCAACCATCGACAGAGGCCTCATGTCAGTGACGTTCATGTAAGGATCTTTCAGTCTCTGCTGCTTGCTGTGGTGTGCATGATGTCTGTCCATCATGAAGGCTGTCATTGTTTGTTGTTGTTTTCTGGAATGAGAGAGAGTTTATATGTATTATAGCATAATTTACAGTAACTCAAGAAATGCCTTGTTTCACTTACAGTGCTAGGTTAAACACACACACACACACACACACACACAAATATAAAATACTAATTACACACACTTGAGTAGATGAAATAAATTACTGTAATTCCTGTTTAAATGCAATTCATCCTTCCATACAATGCAGTGTCTTCAGAATTTGCCAGCAAATTAATAGTTGAAGCTAAATCATTAAATTATCACCATCTTTGTGTTAGATTTATTTATAAATCACATTTAAACACTGCTTGTACCGTTACATTAAAAATAAAAACACACACGTTCTCTGTCACTGTCACAGCTAAGAAACAGCAGCTTCAGCTACCAGAAACACTGACATCACGTTTTCTCACTTTGAAACAGAACAAATGTGGTTTAATATAGGGACTCACCTGCTGCCCTTCCTTCATCGTGGTGAAGTTAGTTTACAACTCGGTCATGTTTACATTTCATCCGCGTGGTTATCTCGTGTCGCGTCATCACTTTTCAAAGCTGCACGTTGAAGTTTTTTATCTTCATGAAGCGTCAGGTGCTCCCACACGTTAGAGGACTTACAGTTTTCTCTGAGTCGCGTCGTTCATTTGTAAAATAGACTTCGAAAACAGTCTATTCTACTCCCTCCTCGCTCTGTTCAAGCCACACACACAGCGCGCTGCAGAGGTTTTTTTTTTTACTTTATTCAGTCAGCCAGCTTTGACAAAGCTCTACCGGTGAACAAAACAGCTCCGTGAAAGAAGCATAATCGCGTGTTGTTGCAGCCCTAGCTGCAATACGTCACATGTTTGTCACGTGGCTTACGTAGGAAGCATTTTTTTTTTGCGCTTGAGGCAGGATTACGACGGCGCACGAAATTAAGACCTCTTCAAAAAAAAAATCAAGACCAACACAATATTTCAGCAAATTTAAGACTTTTTTTAGGCCTAAAATCAAAATTTTGAAATTTTAGACTTTTTAAGACTTTCTAGGACCCCGCGGAAACCCTGCTGGACTTCTGGCATTTTGGCATTTCCTTCTCCCCAGTCTTCCTCCAGACTCTGGCACCTTGATTTCCGAATGACATGCAAAATTTGCTTTCATCCGAAAAAAGTACTTTGGACCACTGAGCAACAGTCCAGTGCTGCTTCTCTGTAGCCCAGGTCAGGCGCTTCTGCTGCCGTTTCTGGTTCAAAAGTGGCTTGACCTGGGGAATGCGGCACCTGCAGCCCATTTCCTGCACACGCCTGTGCATGGTGGCTCTAGATGGTTCTACTCCAGACTCTGTCCACTGCTTCCGCAGGTCCCCCAAGGTCTGGAATCGGCCCTTCTCCACAATCTTCCTCAGGGTCCGGTCACCTCTTCTCGTTGTGCAGCATTTTCTGCCACACTTTTCCCTTCCCACAGACTTCCCACTGAGGTGCCTTGATATGGTACTCTGGGAACAGCCTATTCGTTCAGAAATTTATTTCTGTGTCTTACCCTCTTGCTTGAGGGTGTCAATGATGGCCTTCTGGACAGCAGTCAGGTCGGAAATCTTACCCATGAATGCGGTTTTGAGTAATGAACCAGGCTGGGACTTTTTAAAAGCCTCAGGAATCTTTTGCAGGTGTTTAGAGTTAATTCGTTGACTCAGATGATTAGGTTAATAGCTCGTTTAGAGAACCTTTTCATGATATGCTAATTTTTTGAGACAGGAATTTTGGGTTTTCATGAGCTGTATGCCAAAATCATCAGTATTAAAACAATAAAAGACCTGAAATATTTTAGTTGGTGTGCAATGAATCTAAAATATATGAAAGTTTCATTTTTATCATTACATTATGGAAAATAATGATCTTTATCATAATATGCTAATTTTCTTAGAAGGACCTGTATATGGATGCAGTTAGAGGACATGGAGGTAGTTGGAGAGAGGACAGAGTGAGATGGAGGAGGACGACTCGCTGTGGCGATCACTGAAGAGGGAAAGGCAGAAAAAAAGATTTTCAGTTTCATTTAAAACTGTTGTAGTTGTTCACCTTCCCCACATGAGATCAACTGAAGCGTAACATCCTTCCACGTGCTTCAACAGTTGTTCTTTTTTTATTTTATTTTAGTCATTGAAATGCTGAAGTAGTTCTTCAAACTCGTAGGTGGTTTCCTCAAGCTTATGTTGCACTTCTCATTCACCACAATGTTATTTTTAGCTTTCCCTATCAGTTCAAGGATCAGCAAGATTTCCTGTTGCAACACTTCCGCTTTACTTTTTTAGTGAAATTAAAACCCAAAAGTTAGCATCAGATATGAGAACATTAAAATGTTCTTCTTTGGAAGCCGGTTTCGTCAACCCCCAGTTTATAATTCACAAGTTTAACAGCACTTCTTCAGACCGTTACAGTTGATCCACTGATGATACACACATCTGGGGTTTTCTAATAACCGTCAAAGACTTGTGAAACTTTCAAGAGTTACACCCATTTCCGGTTATTGAAGAACACTATTACCATGCACGCTTTATTGAATAAGAAAACAAATCTGCAACTGTGACACTTGTGTAAATGGGTTTGTAGCAGAGAGGAAATGTTGGAATGTTTATTTTTTTAAATTCATTAATTCAACCTTTATTTAAGTCAGGTAAATCTCATTGAGCCTCGAGGGCTCATTTACAAAAGCGACCTGCTACAAACTAAAGAATGATGAACAGCAATGATAGAATTTCCTTAAACAACAAACAACAGAAAAACAGAGAAATACAAAAGAGAAATACAAAAGTGAAATACAAAGTGAAATGCAAAGTATCAAAACTAGCAAAACACCACAAGGTAGATGTATAAAATCAAAAACAAGAACATATCTGCAATGATTTTTGCCAGGATTCCAAAAGATTCTTAAAACCATTTAGAGAGGTCAAATAAATAATCAATAATCAATAATAAATAATCACGTACATGTAGTGCGTTTTAAGCAAGTGAAATGTCAGGAAGAGGATCGCTTTTTAAACCATAGCAGCCAGTTTCTATTTTAGAACTGAAGGAGGATGATTTTGAAGGGTTTCCTGCAGAGAAATGACATTTAAGTGAACTGCATTGTTATCTGTCTGGTCCATGCAAACATCTGAAGGAAGATTGTTCATCGGCTAAAACAGCAGTCCATTCTTTTCTGCATCATAGACCGGTTTTATAGAGGAAATATCCCACAGGCTATCTGGGGGTAAAAAATAAATAAATAAATAAAATAGATAAAATAGAAGTCCAGCAAAGTTTGTGCTTCACTCATTTTTGTGAGGTTAGCTTCCAGAGTTGCAACAGCATAAAAAAATAACTGCAGGAAGGAGGTATTTCTGCGCTTAATGATTCATGGACCTGTACTGGTCCTTAGCCCAGTATTTGGGGACCCCCGCTTTAAAAGACCATACATGAGCACCTCAAATTTAGCAGAATGAGTCAAATTTCATTTTAGTGTGCAACAATATAATGAATGACCTGTCAATCACACTTTTGAATAATGATCACTAAAGTGGTTGTTTTCACTTACGAATGGTCATTATGTGGACTATAGAATCAGTTTCCTTGTTATTTCACTGGCTGGTTGCCAACTTGTGGATGAAAATTACAATTATCCAGTGAGCCCATCATACAAGCTGGATGGAAGCAAGAGAAATCTATATGGCTCTCTAATGAGCAGTGAGCACCAATGCTACCATTTGATTAGAGACTTAATTGCAATAATAATGAACAAATACACCCAGCTCAGGCTAAAATGGTCTTGTAAGCATTCAGCTAATTAATGGCAATTTGCCCGCTGATGCTGATGAAGAGGAAGTCACTAGGGAGAAACATTTTCCTCTCAACCCACAGAAAACAAGACAGTACAATGCTGACCATTAAAAAAAATCTGGAAAGCTTTCCATTTAAAGCCACAGCTCTTACGCAGCCTACAAACTGATCTAAAACAATAAGAATCACATAAATTGTAGGTCAAACGCTTGATAGTATTGTTCAGTCACTTTGAAAGTACCGGTAGGCCGAGACCATGTCACATAACAATAACAACAATGAGGACAGGCCAAGACAGCCAGACAGCTCACGGTGCACTGGCTCTTTAGAGAAACTGGGGAAAGGACGGCTGGCAGAGCAGTGGCAGTAAACAAGAAACAAGGAGGCTGAAGACAAAAAAGCATAGTCCAGGCCAGCACTTTCTAAACAAAACCACAACCAGGACTAAGCAAAAAGACAAGCACGGAGTAAAAAAATATGAAGAAGTCATACTGGGACATACCAGGTCCCCCGGCTCATTCTAATGTCTCTCCATTACCCTGTGAACACAGCCACGCATGCCGTTTCTGACCAATTAGGCAGTCATAAAGGCCAGGGGCTGGAATTCAGCTAGGGGCTCCGTTTGGTTGCTGGTTACATGTAGGCCACTCTCCCCCTCTTATCTTTCCCATTTTTCGACTCTGCCTGAGCAGCAAAGCCGAAGATAGAGATGGTCGGGGACAGAAGTGGTTAAGGCAATTTCATTTGTCGCCAAGCAAAAGGATGTCAAAAAAGCAGAGCGTGATGCAAACAAGGCCGTGTCTGGACCTTTCGAGACATCTCAGATGTCTTCATCTGTAACAAGCAAACACACACAATCATACGCTGTCTGAAATTTTGAAAACTAAAGACAATAGAAAGTGTTAGCGGTTTAAAGTCCATACAATTACAAAAACAAATGCAAGTGTTTCTTGTTAATTTGTTGCTATGAAGTTATTTTCACAAACAGAAATGAAAGCATGTTCATGTTACTGTATATGTACCATATCAGAACAATGTCTGTTTAAAGTTATGCTAAAAGCAGTCCCCCCCCCACCCCCCAAATAATCACAAGCTGTCAGAAGACAAGATTAAGATACACACACACATAACACACACACACACACTCTGACCCCATTATGTCAGTGGTGCTGTGAACTCAAGATAAATGGGCTTCAGTGGAACTTATTGCAGGATCACTATAATAGAGGGGTCGATAGTGTAAAAAAGATTTGATAGTCAGGATGATGAAATAAAATTAAAAAAGCAGAAATCCACTTTCAAGAAAAAAACAAAGCCAAGACCGATGCCTACACACAGATCTTTGAGCTCTTCACTTTGAGCAAAGGGTCAAAATGTCAAAACACAATGGGATTCAGATTCTACACTCTACTTTTACCGGAAGCTGACGCGTTACCTGTAGGCTAGAGTAAACACAGGCAGAGAGGCCCTGGAAAACAAATATTGCTTGATTTAGAACCTGCGCAAATATGGAAGTGAGGAGAGTTTCAGGACAAACAGGAGGAGTAAAATAAATCTATGGACTGTTGACTAAACCATGTAGACTTTAAAGAGCGGCTCACCCCACTGTGAAACGGTAGCTCCGCCACCAAGACAAAATTCAAAAAATGCAACAAAGTGGGAGTGACAACAGACAGCCTAAAGGAGGGGGAGGCAGGTGGGGGTTGAGCGAGGAGGTGTGGCCAGGAAGAGAGACCGTTATTGTTTCTGAATGTTAAAATTACATTAGTAATAAACAACAAAGCAACAACAAAGAATAATTATGTACTCACCCGATCTATCCGAAACAAAAGGCGTTAAAAAGAAAAATGAAAATAATACAAGATATGACGTGACCGGGGATCGAACCTGGGTCTGTCAGATCCCAAACCCGCTCCTACACCACTGCCCTATCGTGGCATTTATGTGTTACTCGTCCATTGCACAATAAGAAAACAAATACAACCAAATAGTTTTGATGTAGTGAAAAGTATTCCTAAAATAAATAAGTTAAAATATACAAATAACTATTGCCATTCCGAAAACTATAATATGCTTCTTTGCAGTACTTTTCCGGAGTGCAATGTACCACTTCCATTCAAGGAATGAACTGCAGCGAGGACCTTCCATCTCTGCAGGGGATTGGCTCTTCTTGAACCACTTTCGTGACGACAGAGTGCAAAAACACATCACAGTGCGAATCGTAGACCAATCAGAAAATTAAGGTGTAATTCACCAGTTCAACCCATAGGACTACCGTAAACACGTTTTTAGACCAAATATTGCCGATTCAAACAAATACGCACAAATATATGAAAATTAACTCAGACATAGTGCTATAAAACATTTTAAACACATTCTAGGGAGTTTATCAGCTAAAAAAGTTAATTTCGGGGTGAGTTACACTTTAAAACTGCTAAACATTTTTTCAACAACACAGTCTTATAAAACTGTCTTTGTTAAGACAATGACTAAACACCTTAACCCAAACCATCCATCCAATATCTTTACACGCTTCTTCCTTTTCTGGTTGCAGGGATCACTGGTACCCATGTCCAGCCATCACTGTGCGAGAGGCGGGGTACACCTTGGACTGGTCTCCAGTCCATCACAGGGCTACAAAGAGACAAATGAGACAAACAGCCATTCACTCTCTCACACGCTTATGGTACATCCACACCAAACAGCGTTTCAACTTCAAAAAAGCTCGTCACGCACGCAAGTGGACGCACTGGACCCACAGTGGTGTCCAGACCAGAACGCGAAGCTGCGGCGGTGTGGCGGCGGGGGGTGTGGGAGGAGCTTACCGGTATACCGAGTTCCTCACTGCACTCCGCCAGGCAAGGAGCTTTTTATTTCTGTCTCTGTAGAGCAGACTTGACTGGTCGTGAAGGACTTGTCGCGAACACACAGCTACAATGAGTTTCTCTTCCATAGTACACGACTTCGGGTTTTTTCTGTGTCCCACAAACAATACGTCACATAGTTGCGCAATACCCGTCCCCTCGTTTCCGCGTCACATAGGGACTCTCCCCCTCTCTTCTCCCCCCGACTCTCCCTGATCAACCAATCAGGGAGAGTTGAACGGCGTTTGAACGTTTGAACGGCGAAATCTTCAACATGTTCAAGGCGTGCTTTGGAGGCTGACGCGGGTTCACGTGCACGGAAAACGCTTTCCAGCACGCTCAACACGCACGTGACGTGACGCCCGACGCCAAGACGCGCGTCCCCCATTGACTTTGCATGTAAACTGGACGCTCCTGCAGTTGAAACGCTGTTAGGTGTGGACGTACCATTAGAGACAATTTAGAGTTACCAATCAGCCTAACATGCATGCTTTTGGTCTGTGGGAGGAAACTGGAGTACCTGGAGAAAACCTATGCAGGCACGGAGAGAACATGCAAATTCCACCCAGAAATGCCCCCGGCCGGGATTTGAACCAGGGTAACCTGCTCGTTGAAAGGTGGCAGCTCTACCAACTGCACCACCGTGCTGCCCTTTAACCCAAACCATATATGCACAGTTGCAGAGAGGAAAGCTCTACAAAGAGTGGTGAAGGCTGCACAGAAGTCTGTGGGAGTCAGTCTCCCCACCATCACAGACATTTACACCTCCAGATGCAGAAAAAGAGCCACCTGCATCATGAAAGACCTCACTCACCCAGCACACTCACTCTTTGCACCACTCCCCTCGGGACGGAGGTTGAGGAGCATCAAATGTAGAACCACTAGACTGAGGAACAGCTTCTACCCTGAGGCTGTCAGACTCATGAATAAATAAATAATAAGAATAAACACTGCAAAATGTCACATCATGTTGATACTGATCTGTTTCTTGTTGCTGCGTTCATCTGTGACTATCTGCGTTCATCTGTGACCATCTGCTCATGTTCGTGCTGCTGTTTATAATGATGTTTTTCTACTACATTAGGGCTTAGTGTATTACTAGCTGATGTCTCTCTTAGTTAATCCTAGATGTTATTATTGTTTTTCTCTTGCATTTGTTGTTGGATGTAACTGGGACCCTGTGTACATAATCTCGTTTTCAACACATGTACTACATGCGGTGCAAATGACAATAAATTCTCTCTGACTCTGACTCTCTGATAATTCACGCTTAAACCTAACCTTTAGTCAAATCCAACTATACACAAACAAAAACACTAGAAAAATACATAATGTTTGGATAAAAATTACTGGTTTATTCCAAAAGATGTTACAAAAATGAATGTACACACAACCCTATGCACATCACCCTGTTCTGAAACTAAACTTCTTCTGACAAGACATTCAATGAGTTTTCTTTATTGAAATTGTGCTATGAGCACCCTAACATTTGTCAACCTTACATAAAAAACACAACCTACAACATAAAGATCTATAGCCATACATAGCAGTCCATGTACAGAGTCTGTCTTCAAAAAGTGGCATATATTCCTGAACTTCCAGAAACTAGGTCCACAAACACAGAAATGCAGATTCATGCACTTGCTAAAAATAATTCCTCAGAGAAAATTTCCCCAAAGGTGGTTCCCTACCACAAAGAAAATATGCAGGAAAAACACTGCCCTGAATGGCGAATATTGTTAGCCAACACACCACCCCCACCCACCTATCATTCACTTTTACTTGCAGTTTTTGATACAAACAGAAAAAAAGGTATGAGACACAATGAGTCAGTTCAGCTGTCTGGGATTGAACAATTAATCCAAAAATTTCCATTTTGATTTACAGAAGTGTGTCTCTTAATTGCTATCGATTACAATTACAATAACTTAAGTTTATGCTGCATTTACTTGCTCATCTTATATCACTGGATGTAATAGCAGTCATTTTGTTTTATTATATGTAAATGTGATTTAAATCAAATCTATAATTTCACCAGTCAGACCAGAGATTAGGAATAATTCAGTCTAGTCGTACATAATCTCGTTTCATCACATGTACCACAATGTGGTGCGAATGACAATAAAGAATCTCTGACTCTCTGACTCTGACAAATCAATCACTTGTGTCATCTTTTTCCATACGGTTTTCATTCATGTGACATAACATTAAAGACATTAAATAAGCAGATCTCTTGAAATTGGACACAGAGTGAAAACAAGAAAAACAAACAGAAAATCAGTAGCAACAGCAATGACATAACTTTAAA
>JBBPBX010046220.1:0-26672 GCA_038048925.1 Garcialebias charrua | reverse complement strand
CAAAAACAAACATATTTAAATGATAAAATATATATATTTTGAGCAATTTTATGAATAGTAAAAAAATCATGTCACAATCCCTTTAATCTATTTTTCATTTACCTATTTTCCCATTTTTACTTAATCTATTTTTCATTAATACATTTTCCCATTTTTATTTAATCTATTTTTCATTAATACATTTTCCCATTTTTATTTAATCTATTTTTCATTAATACATTTTCCCATTTTTATTTAATCTATTTTTCATTTACCTATTTTCCCATTTTTACTAAATCAATTTTTCATTTACCTATTTTCCCATTTTTACTTAATCTATTTTTCATTTACCTATTTTCCCAGTTTTACTTAATCTATTTTTCATTAATCTATTTTTCAATTTAACAAGTTTTTCTTTTGTCTTTTTCCATTTCCCTGATTTTGTTTTTGATACGAGTGTGGCCAGAGGGGTCCTCAGAGGCACTCCAGGACTGTTTTGACACAACAGATTGGGGTATGTTCAAAGAAGCTGCTACCACAAACAACAACACATGTCTCCAGGAGTACTCAGACACTGTATGTTCATACATCACCAAGTGCATTGATGATGTTACCAACCTCAAAACCATCACTGTTCGGGCTAATCAGAAGCCATGGCTGACAGCTGAGGTTTACAGACTCCTGAAAGCCAGGAATGCTGCCTTCAAAGCGAGAGATCAGGTGGGCCTGAAGGCAGCCAGAAAGAACCTGGATCAGGGCATCAGAGAGGCCAAGGAGCAGTATTCCAGGAAAATAGCTCACCGTTTCAAGGACAGCAAGGATACACGCAGTCTGTGGCAGGGAATACAGACCATCACAGACTACAACCCCCCCCCCCCCCAGACCTGTGACAGCTCAACCTCTACGCTGAATGAACTGAATGAGTTCTTTGCTCGGTTTGAGGCAAGTAACAGCACACCTGCACATAAATTCCCCCCCTCATCCTTAAACTGGACAGTCTGGGGCTGAACACCTCAATGTGTAACTGGCTGCTAGACTTCCTGACCGGGAGACCACAGACAGTACGGGTCGGGAGTAACACATCTAGCACCATCACATTGAACACAGGGGCCCCACAAGGATGTGTGCTGAGCCCCCTTCTATTCACCCTGCTAACACACGACTGCACACCATCGTACAGCTCCAACCACTTCATCAAGTTTGCGGACGACACAACAGTGGTGGGTCTCATCAGCAACAACGATGAGACGGACTACAGGAACGAGGTGAGCCGCCTGGCCTTGTGGTGCGGACACAACAATCTCACTCTCAACGTGGAGAAGACAAAGGAGATTGTCGTGGACTTCAGGAAGAGGGATGCACAACATGCCCCTCTGACCATCAACAGCACCGCAGTGGAGAGAGTGGACAGCACCAAGTTCCTGGGAGTGCACGTCTCAAGGACCTGTCCTGGAGCAGGAACACTGCAGCACTGGCCAAGAAGGCTCACCAGCGCCTCTACTTTCTCCGCAAGCTGAAAAGGGCTGGAGCTTCAACCTCCATCATGTGCACCTTCTACAGGGGTGCCATAGAAAGTGTCCTGACCAGCTGCATCACTGTGTGGTTTGGTGCATGTACTGCATCCTGCCGCAAGAGCCTCCAGCGCATCGTGAGAGCAGCTGAGAAGATCGTCGGCACCTCCTTGCCCTCACTGCAGGACTTACACAGCAAACGCCTCACTCGGAAAGCCCACTGCATGGCAGGTGATCCCACACACCCACTACACAGCTGCTTCAGACTGCTGCCATCAGGGAGGAGACTGAGGAGTCTCCAGGCTCGAACCAGCAGACTGAGAGACAGCTCTGTTCATCAGGCAGTCAGAATGCTAAACACTCTGCCTGCTCTGCCTCCCCTCCCATTTGAACTGCCTTAACACAAAAAACTTTCTCACACATTACCACTCAACACAAAGTTTTTAACACTGGACCCTGTGTCATCAAACGGGTTATTCACTAAACTCTCGGTCATGTGCTCATTCAGTTTGCACTACTTCTCATATTTGCACTAATGTTTGTATTACATTACTGCCTATAGTCATACTACTGTTTACATTCACTGTTTACATTTATTAATACGGTTTACATTTATTACTACTGCTTTACATTTATTACTACTGTTTACATTTACACTACTTTTATCTACACTACTGCTGATACATATACAGCATTCTCTGACTAGCCTTATCTAAGGATGCCAAATGTGCCTTATGTGCCTCACTGCATATGCCACTTTGCCTCTATACCAACATCAACTACCTCATACATATACTGTGTACATTAACTTATATGCTGCTGTGCCACTCTTTGCAAATGTCAATGCTAGAACCTTCAGTTTATTTTATAGATATACTTTTTATACTTTTTATACTACTATGCAAAAACTCAGGACAGTATTACACTTTTATTATTTCATTTTATGCTTATGTTCATTGGGTGTTTGGTGTTTCAGTGTTGGTGTAAATTTTCATACTTTTATACTATTATGAAAAAACTCAGGACAGTGTTACACTTTTACTATTTTATGCTTATGTTTATTAAATGTTTTAGTGTTTAGTGTTTAGATGGTTACTGTTGCACCGAGGGACTGAGAGAAACGCAATTTCGGTCCTGTGTATGTCCTGTACATATTGCAGTTCTGACAATAAAGTTGACTTTGACTTTGATTTTGTATTTCCCATTTTCATTAATCCATTTCTCATACAATCCCTTTTTTTACCCATTTTCTTTCACCTATTTTTCATTCAACATCTGTTTGAAAAACTTTTCATTTTCCCATTTTTTTATTTCCCTTATTTATTTAGTATTTCCTTATTTTCTTATTCATTTCTATTTTCCACGCAAAACTTGGGAAAAGAATAAATGCAAATGAGGAGAGGCGCGTCATCGGGGTACAATGGCAGCCCATTGGTTGGTTAGATACAACTGCAGCACTGAGCTTCTATGGACTTTCCCTCCAACCAATGGGCTGCCATTGTACCCCGATGACGCGCTTCTCCTCATTTGCATTTATTCTTTTCCCAAGTTTTGCGTGGAAAATAAAAAAATGGGAAAATGAAAAGTTTTTCAAACAGATGTTGAATGAAAAATAGGTGAAAGAAAAATGGGTAAAAAAAGGGATTGTATGAGAAATTGATTAATGAAAATGGGAAATACAAAATCAGGTAAATGGAAAAAGACAATAGAAAAACTTGTTAAATTGAAAAATAGATTAATGAAAAATAGATTAAGTAAAAATGGGAAAATAGGTAAATGAAAAATAGATTAAGTAAAAATGGGAAAATAGGTAAATGAAAAATAGATTAAGTAAAAATGGGAAAATGGTAAATGAAAAATAGATTAAGTAAAAATGGGAAAATAGGTAAATGAACAATAGATTAAATAAAAATGGGAAAATGTATTAATGAAAAATAGATTAAATAAAAATGGGAAAATGTATTAATGAAAAATAGATTAACTAAAAATGGGAAAATGTATTAATGAAAAATAGATTAAGTAAAAATGGGAAAATAGGTTAATGAAAAATAGATTAAATAAAAATGGGGAAATTGATTAATGAAAAATAGATTAAATGAAAATGGGAAAATAGGTAAATGAAAAATAGATTAAGTAAAAGTGGGAAAATGTAGCTATTTCTCCATTTTATTTATTTGTTTAATTTTGGCTGAAACGGCTCCCCATAAAAGAGAAGACATGCGGTCTGCTAAAATGATCAGGAACACTGAGGGATAAATGACAGCTAAAACTCACAGAATAAACTAAAACTATGAGCTAAAACTCACAGAATAAACTAAAACTATGAGCTAAAACTCACATAATATCCTAAAATTATGAGCTAAAACTCACTGAATAACCTAAAACTATGAGCTAAAATCACTGAATAACCTAAAATTATTAGCTAAAACTCAGAGAATAACCTAAAACTATGAGCTAAAACTCACTGAAAAACCCAAAACTATGAACTAAACTCACAGAATAACCTAAAGCTAAATTCAAACGATAACCTAAAACTTTAAGCTCAAACTCACCAAATAACCAAAAACTATGTGCTAAAAATCCCCGAATAAACTAAACTTATGATCTAAAATCCCTGATTAACCTAAAACTATGAGCTAAAATTTACTAAATAACCTAAAAGCTAAATCTCACTGAATAACCTAAAATTATTAGCTAAAATTCACTTAACAACATAAAACTATGAGCTAAAACTCAGAGAATAATCTAAAACTAGGAGCTAAAACTAACTGAATAATCTAAAAATATGAGCTAAAACTCACTGAATAAACTTAAACTATGAACTAAAACTCACATAATATCCTAAAACTATGAGCTAAAACTCAGAGAATAACCTAAAACTATGAGCTAAAAATATCCAAATAACCTAAAAACATAAAACTAATCAAATAAACTAAAATTATGAATTAAAACTCACTGAATAACCTAAAACTATGAGTTAAAATTGTTAAAGAAGCAGATCAAAAGCTAAATGTAGCTAAATAAATCAAAACCTGAGTCAGTAGCTGAAGCAGATTTCAAAGAGACCCTTTTCAAGGAACTGAATAAATATGTTATTCTTCTATATGTGGCAGGATGTCCTGAAACTGAAATAACGTTGAAGCTTTTAGTGGTTAAATGTTTTTTTTTTTGTTTTGTTTTCATTTTAAATATGATTTGGGGAGCCTTAACACCGTTATGTGCAACATTATCTGTTTATGGTTTCTTTGAAGTGTTTTTACTAAATGTTTTTACTCTGTTTTTATTTGTGTGTGCGCATGGATGTATGCTTTGTACCACTGCAAACCAAATTTACCCTTGGGTATAAATAAAGTAACCTAACCTAACCTGTCCTGCGGACATTGAATGCACCACACAGGTGCTGCGATGCGATTGGGTCTAGGGCTGGCTTCCTGTATAAAAAGGGCCAGGCCTGAGTGGTTGACACACGTCACCCGCCTCCCGGTGCAGACCTTGGCGTCTGCTGGCTGTGTCGCGCTAGCGTAAATAATTTAAGGTCGCCATGATCTACTGTTCTGGCGACCACAAGCTTCCTGCTTCCCTCTCCTGTTAGAGATGGAGCTCGGTGGTGAGTAAGCGCCAGTTTATCTTTCTGTTTTATACTTTCAGATTTAATGCTAAATATTTATTGTTTGTTAGTCCCTGCTGTTTGTCCTTGGCGTGTTCGTTTGCTTTCCGGATTGTCCCGACTGGTCTCTCCTCCATCTGGGTCGTCCATTGACTGCCGACTGGTCCTGTGGCTGTGTTGGTGCCCGCTGTCTGGACGGCGTGGGGCGGGCTGCGTCACGCGTCCTGTGGGCTGAACTGGGCCGACTGATGCCCAGATCGACTAAACGAACAGGTGTCGTCTTGAGTGGCGTCTCTTCTGGTGCAGCGGATCCTACCAGGGTGGACTCTGGACTGTTGAGTGACTGATGAGAATCCCTCCAGGCAGTGACATTACTCCTGGTTTTATATAAGATTTGTGTGTGTGGTTTTGCTGTTTTAAATGTACTGCCATGAATTGCAATTTTAATGTTGATTGGAGTTGACTGCCTTTTTTAAAGGTTCAGTATGTAATTTCTGGAACACGCTGGAACTTAGGAAAATTTTGAACAGAGACACGTTTCTGGTCCCTCCCCCTCAGAGCCATATATGGCTCTGTTACCCTTGCTCTGCTGAAATTCAAATTCAAGCTCTGTTTTTATTGGCTGGTTAACGGCGTGTCACTGTGGCTTTTTAGAAATGCTTTTAGAGAAGCAAGGGGACAATAGTTTTTTTCAGAGATTACTTGTCTAAAATCAGTATGTCAGGAGGTAGTGACAGAGTGAAGAAATATGTTAAAAATATATTGTTAGAAAAGTTACATACAGCTCCTTTAAACTGTGAATATTTTAAATTTAGGATTTTATTTAATTAAACAAACAACTGTGCAATTTAATTGGTGTCAGTGTGTGAAATTGTCTCAAGCCTCCTCTGCAAACGGGCCTGCGTGCTTTTAAAGGTAACTTTTTAGGTACAACCATTTTAACCAATTTTATTTATTTAAAATAGTATTTTTAAACTTCAGTACCCAATTTTAACCATACCCGACCCGGCTACATATACAATGTTTGCAAATAATTTAAAAGTATAAAAAGATACAAAAACTCACCTGAATGAGCTGAATGTTTTAACATGTGAACAGCTAAAGCAACACAAAATAACTAATAACTAAGTAATTGCAACAACAACAACAAAAACAGCAACAACAAAAACAACAGCAACAACAGGAGTAGCAGCAACAACAATAACAACAACAAAACAACAGCAACAACAGCAGCTGCAGCAACAACAACAACAACAACAACAACAACAACAACAAGTTTTCTTCGAGTGTCCCGGCAGATTCCTCACCTTTCTGCCGGGCGAGTCTCTCCAGGTTGCCGAGCAGTTGAGAGCCCTCCATGCTGCTGGGGTCATGAAGCGTCAGGGCATAGGTCGCCACCGCCTGCACGTACACGCTCCGCACCTTCAGGGCATGCTGGGAAATGTAGTTTGCTGCAGATTTCATGCTGGTGACGTGAAACTGAGAGGGAGGAAACAGAGTGAGATGAAAGTTCGGCAACGGGATGAGTTGAGTTTTCTAGAGGTTTGGACCGAGGTTCAGGCCCAGTGAGGACACCTGGACAGGTCGGAACCTGACCTGTCCAGGTGTCCTCACCTCAGGCCATGACGAGACAGGTGTGGCCTCACCTGGAGCTGCAGGATGCGGTCTTTGATGCTCGATGTCTGGCACAGAGCCATCAGCACAATGGACGTCACAAACACCGACTGCTCCTCCTTATCTCCTCCCTCCACCTGCAGCCCAACACAAGACAGCATCACAAACCAGGTCCTGGCCCCGGGGACACGAGGAGGAGGAGGAGGAGGAGGAGGAGGAGGAGGAGACAAAGCGCTCACCATGAACTTGTTGCGTTTGAAGGAGGAGTTCTCCCTGAACGATCCGTCTGCCTGCTGAGTTCTGCGGATCAACCAGTTCACAGAGTCCGAGAGCAGCTGATGGCTCACGGAGACGAAGGGGTCGGCCAGAGCCAGAGCCCGGACCACCTCAGCCGTGATTCTGAGCAGAAACAGAACCGGGTCAGGAGCCGACGGGTCGACCATCAGAAACCAGCTTCACATCATCACATCCCTCATTGTAATGAAGGGGGTCGAGGTTAAAACATTGAATTCAAATGTTTTATGACAATACTCTGATGCATGCTCAATAATCCAGGTAGAAAAATCCAAAATATCACTCAGCCCTCTGTGAATAGCAAACAACCATCAGGGTGCTAACGATCCATCGTTAGGCTGATGGTCCTCCTTGATCATGTGAGCAGCTGGTTTTGGCTGTCATCAGCCAACTGGTTGATCCACTGTGAGAGGGTGCTATTTATAAGACTGAGCTGAATACAGCAGCTCAGACTGAGGAAGTCTTTCGGACGAAAGACGAAATGTTTCTACAAATTTTTTTTTGCTTTGTTTTGTTTTGTTTTATTTTTTGAATGTCCAGAGGACCAGACTTAGCTTTTTTGGGTTTTATGACAATATTTGAAATTATTTTTATTCTTCTTTGTTTTTTGCAGTTTAATAACTTCGGCACACTTTGGCTTATTTTAGCTGTTTGCAAATCAGCACGTTCAGCTCATCCAAAAGGTGGCTGCTTTGACTTTGTGTAATTTCTGTACTTTTCTAAATATTTACATGTATATTATTTTCTCCATAGTAAAATGTCAAGATCTCGTTCTTTCTTTCAGCTCAGATTTTATTTTAATTTTACTTTTAGCTTCTACATTTAGATAGTGTTGCTTATGTTTAGAAAGCATTTAGCTACTTTTAGCTTTTAACTAAAATTCTACTTGTTTTAGCACTTTGGTGCTATTTTGCTTCTTTAGCATCAGTTTAGCTAATTTTAGCCTTCAGTTTCTGTTCAGCCATTCTTAGCTTTCATTCTGCTACTTTCAGCTTTTATGTTGCACTTTTTAGCTTTTGTCTAATGTTTTGTTACACTTTGATAGCAGTTTGATAGTTACCATTTAGCTTTTAGCTAGGGTTCTGTTTCTTTTAGGTTGAACAATTTAGTTTTAGCTTCTTCATCAAAGTCATTAATCTCTTGGAGTTTAGACTTCATTTTAGCAGAAAATTATAATTTTCTGGATATTGAAAATATTTTCTGAAGTTTGGCATGTTTTGAGTTCCATTCATAGCAGTTTATAAGCGGAGAGAAGGGTCATTTCTGCAGCTAAACCCCTCCCCCCCCACGGCAGCTAAACTCCTCCCCCCTGACAGCAGCTAAACCCCTCCCCACTGACGGCAGCTAAACACCCCCTGCGGCAGCTAAAGCCCTCCCTACTGACGGCAGCTAAACTCCTCCCCCACTGACGGCAGCTAAACTCCTCCCCCACTGATGGCAGCTAAACTCCTCCCCCACTGACGGCAGCTAAACCCCCCTACGGCAGCTAAACCCCTCCCTACTGACGGCAGCTAAACTCCTCCTCCACTGACAGCAGCTAAACCCCCCTACGGTAGCTAAACCCCTCCCTACCGACAGTCACTTTATTTAACGTTGTTCTTCCTGTTTCTCATCAGTCAGCAATGAATTTAAATGTGCAGATTATTCATCACACAGAGCTGAACTTTAGCAGCTGAACTTTAGCAGCTGAACATTAGCAGCTGAACATTAGCAGCTGAACATTAGCAGCTGAACTTTAGCAGCTGAACTTTAGCAGCTGAACTTTAGCAGCTGAACATTAGCAGCTGAACATTAGCAGTTGAACTTTAGCAGCTGAACATTAGCTGCTGAACATTAGTTGCTGAACATTAGCAGCTGAACATTAGCAGCTGAACATTAGCAGCTGAACATTAGCAGCTGAACATTAGCAGCTGAACATTAGCAGCTGAACATTAGCAGCTGAACATTAGCAGCTGAACATTAGCAGCTGAACATTAGCTGCTGAACTTTAGCAGCTGAACTTTAGAAGCTGAACATTAGCAGCTGAACATTAGCAGCTGAACTTTAGCAACTGAACTTTAGCAACTGAACTTTAGCAACTGAACTTTAGCAACTGAACTTTAGCAGCTGAACTTTAGCAGCTAAACTTTAGCAGCTGAACTTTAGCAGCTGAACTTTCGCAGCTGAACATTAGCAGCTGAACATTAGCAGCTGAACATTAGCAGCTGAACATTAGCAGCTGAACTTTAGCAGCTGAACTTTAGCAGCTGAACTTTAGCAGCTGAACATTAGCAGCTGAACATTAGCAGCTGAACATTAGCAGCTGAACTTTAGCAACTGAACTTTAGCAGCTGAACTTTTGCAGCTGAACATTAGCAGCTGACCTTTCGCAGCTGAACTTTAGCAGCTGAACATTAGCTGCTGAACATTAGCTGCTGAACATTAGTTGCTGAACATTAGCAGCTGAACATTAGCAGCTGAACATTAGCAGCTGAACATTAGCAGCTGAACATTAGCAGCTGAACTTTAGCAGCTGAACATTAGCTGCTGAACGTTAGCTGCTGAACTTTAGCAGCTGAACATTAGCAGCTGAACATTAGCAGCTGAACATTAGCTGCTGAACTTTAGCTGCTGAACTTTAGCAGCTGAACTTTAGAAGCTGAACATTAGCAGCTGAACATTAGCAGCTGAACATTAGCAGCTGAACATTAGCAGCTGAACTTTAGCAACTGAAATTTAGCAGCTGAACTTTAGCAGCTGAACTTTAGCAGCTAAACTTTAGCAGCTAAACTTTAGCAGCTGAACTTTAGCAGCTGAACTTTCGCAGCTGAACATTAGCAGCTGAACATTAGCAGCTGAACTTTAGCAGCTGAACTTTAGCAGCTGAACTTTAGCAGCTGAACATTAGCAGCTGAACATTAGCAGCTGAACATTAGCAGCTGAACATTAGCAGCTGAACATTAGCAACTGAACTTTAGCAGCTGAACTTTTGCAGCTGAACATTAGCAGCTGACCTTTCGCAGCTTAACTTTAGCAGCTGAACATTAGCAGCTGAACTTTAGCAGCTGAACATTAGCAGTTGAACATTAGCAGCTGAACTTTAGCAGCTGAACATTAGCAGCTGAACATTAGCAGCTGAAATTTAGCAGCTGAACATTAGCAGCTTAACATTAGCAGCTGAACATTAGCAGCTGAACATTAGCAGCTGAACATTAGCAGCTGAACTTTAGCAGCTGAACTTTCGCAGCTGAACTTTAGCAGCTGAACTTTAGCAGCTGAACATTAGCAGCTGAACTTTAGCAGCTGAACTTTAGCAGCTGAACTTTCGCAGCTGAACTTTAGCAGCTGAACTTTAGCAGCTGAACATTAGCAGCTGAACTTTAGCAGCTGAACTTTAGCAGCTGAACATTAGCAGCTGAACTTTAGCAGCTGAACTTTAGCAGCTGAACATTAGCAGCTGAACTTTAGCAGCTGAACATTAGCAGCTGAACTTTAGCAGCTGAACTTTAGCAGCTGAACTTTAGCAGCTGAACATTAGCAGCTGAACTTTAGCAGCTCATCACACAGAGGAGACAGAATCAGCTAATAATAATGGAGCTCAGTGGGATGCTGCTGAAGCAGGAGCACAAACTTCGTGGTTCTGCAGCTCAGACGGACTTCAGGGCAGAACCTTCAACGTTGAAACGGGTCACAGAACGTTGGACCGAGCCGACGCTCCGACGACTTCATGGTTTTACCGAACGTTTCCACTCTGACCGTTGATGATGTCACGTCTGAGCTGCCCAAACCGTTGAAGTATGTTGCAGACTCTTTACTCCCACAGTCCCACTTGGCAGCCAGGGAGTGACAGACACTGGGTGTGGTTACCATGGCGACCCTAGTGAACCTCTGGCAGCTTCGTTAAGGTTTGGTTCTGTTCGTCTTCCTTTACGGTTCTTTGTTCTCAGCAGCTGCTTCAGGAAGTTTCTAACTTTTCATTTAATGAATTAATTTTAAACATGAAGTTCAAACTTGATGACATCACACACATCGTGCTCGGGTCGCCGTTGATCCACGCGCTGTAGCTGGAGTCCCCGTTCCTGAAGGAGCTGAGGGCCACCTGACCTGAACACACACACACACACAGGTTTGTTTTTCTATCTTTGTGGGGCCATTGCATTTACTTCCATTCATTTTTCATTCATTTCTACAGCCTAACCCTGACCCTTACCCTAAACCAAAAAGGCGTTCAATACAAGATCAACTGGACTTTATTTGTAACAGAAAACGTTTCGACTCCCATCCGGGAGGCTTTCTCAATTCCATGAACAACTGTGAGAAGTTTGGATTTATAACAGAACCACGCACCATCATATGTAAATTTCAAGCTGAGGTAACACATACATGTAAATTGAGATCACACCTTAACAGTAGGGGGTTCCCTTGAGGTCTCTGACAGAAGACAACACTGTATGTAAATTGACAAAAAACAACTCCCAACCAACAAACAGAGGCTTCTCAAAGAAATTTGTTAGTCTAATTTACAGACAAGACACCTCTGTTCCTATCCGGTGTAAAACGTTTTGGAATCAGTTAGGGATGCACCGATCCACATTTCTCACTTCCGATCCGATACCGATACTTATTAACTCAGTATCGGTCGATACCGATACTTTTCCGATCCGATACTGTTCAGGTATGTGACTCTGTTAAATGAAACTTTTGCACTTAAACTATTCATTTTAACATTATGTGAGATAAACCCAATGAAGACAATTTTAAGCCTTACAATAGGGAACCCGCTGACTTTAACAGCACGCAGGACAGGAGGCAATTATACCACACACACATGTCCTCCTTACTCATTGTGCAGCTGAAAAAATAAAAAAGCGCTAAGCATGATGGGAAAGACAACATAGCACTCCCCTTAACCAATAAGAGAGTGGATTATAGCTGGAAAACAGATTTAGCTGGAAAACTTTTCTAGCTAAATCTGGAAAACTAAAAACAACAGTAGCTCATGGCTCTCTGCTAAAGCTGGAAAACTAAAAAAAAACACTACGCATTATGGGAAAGACAACAAAATCCACTCTCTTATTGGTTAAGTGGAGTGGCTGTGTTGTGTTTCCCATCATGCTTAGCGCTTTTTTAGTTTTTTCAGCTTTAGCTGGACAAACTATCGGTTACAACTATTGGTTATAATGGGAAAGACAACAAAATCAACTCTCTTATTGGTTAAGGGAAGTGGCTGTGTTGTCTTTCCCATCATGCTTAGCGCTTTTTTAGTTTTTTCAGTTGCACCATGAGTAAGGAGGACATGTGTGTGGTATAATTGCCTCCTGTCCTGTGTGCTGTTAAAGTCAGTGGGTTCCCTTTTGTAAGGCTTAAGAGTGTCTTCATTGGGTTTATCTTACACAATGTTGTCACAGAGTGTGATTGATCACAAGTGCTCTTTGAAGCTGGATCGGAAAAATATCGGCAGGTTTGAACAGATACCCGATACTTAAATAATGCTGGTATCGGATACCGATACCGATACTGGATCGGATCTGCCCCATCCCTAGAATCAGTCCCAAAACTGAGTTATAAGTCTTGGAAAGTTGAAATCTCAGACCTCCTCCTCTGTTAAGAGAAGGTTTTTCTCTCTTAACATACAAAGCTTCCTTCACACCCCTCTCAAACCATCTGTGCTCTCGGTCCAAAATTTGCACATTCTGGTCTTCAAATGAGTGACCCTTGTCCGTGAGGTGGAGGTGAACAGCTGAGTTTTGTCCAGAGGAGGTTGCTCTCCTGTGTTGGGACATTCTTTTGTGGATGGGCTGCTTAGTTTCTCCAATGTAACGGTCTGAGCAGACCTCGCTGCACTGGACTGCATACACCACACCACTCTGTTTGTGTGTCGGGGTTCTGTCCTTAGGGTGGACCAGCCTCTGTCTGAGAGTCCTGCTGGGTTTGAAATGTACTGGGATGTTGTGTTTGTTGAAAATCCTTCTGAAATTCTCTGAGACTCCAGCAACATAAGGAATGACAATGTTTTTCCTTTTCCTTTACCCTAAACCTAACCCCTAACCACCAACGGGACTTCTTCTTATGGGGCCCGGGCTTTGGGCCACATAAGAAGCAGTTGGTCCTCACAATTTGGTATAACTCAGAAAAATGGGCCTCACAAAGTAACATAAACAAGGGCACACACACACACACACACACAAGTCAACAACACACACAGGAGAACACACACACACAGGAGAACACACACACGTGAACACACACACACCCACACACACTCACACACAGGTGAACAACACACACAGGTGAACACACACACACACACACACAGGTGAACCCACACACACAGGTGAACACACACACACACAGGTGAACAACACACACAGGTGAACACAGTTAAAATCATCTTCATCGTCTCCTCACCTTCGTTGATTCTTTGTCTGAGGTCTCCTGCGTTCTCCTCGATGTTTTCTCCCAGAATGTTCCAGCTGCTTGTCGTCTCCATGTAGCGAAACACCTGGATGAGGGGGAGGAGCTGGTCCAGCTCCACCATTGCTGACCCAGGTGGCAGATTGACAAGTTTTTTGATGGTTTCAGGTTTAAGGATCACGGACACAATTTCCTCCGGAAGCTCCCCTGGTGCATAAAAACAGACATTTAGCAGTCCAGGAAGAACTTGGTGTTCGCTTTTCCAGGTGCAGCACACCTTATAAACCTGAGAGCACCTGAGAGCACCTGAAAAGACCTGAGAACACCTGAGAACACCTGAAAAGACCTGAGAACACCTGAAAACACCTTATACACCTGAGAACACCTGAGAACACCTGAGAACACCTGAGAACACCTGAAAAGACCTGAGAACACCTGAGAACACCTGAAAAGACCTGAGCACACCTGAGAATACCTGAAAAGACATGAGAGC
Organism: Garcialebias charrua; assembly: GCA_038048925.1. Taxonomy (NCBI): domain Eukaryota; kingdom Metazoa; phylum Chordata; class Actinopteri; order Cyprinodontiformes; family Rivulidae; genus Garcialebias; species Garcialebias charrua. The sequence goes on along the minus strand of JBBPBX010046220.1, from coordinate 12,781 downwards.
ACCTGAAAAGACCTGAGAACACCTGAGAGCACCTGAAAAGACCTGAGAACACCTGAGAACACCTGAGAACACCTGAAAAGACCTAAGAACACCTGAGAACACCTGAAAAGACCTGAGAACACCTGAGAACACCTGAAAAGACATGAGAACACCTGAGAACACCTGAGAACACCTGAAAAGACCTGAGAACACCTGAAAACACCTTATACACCTGAGAACACCTGAAAACACCTTATACACCTGAGAACACCTGAGAACACCTGAAAAGACCTGAGAGCACCTGAAAAGACCTGAGAACACCTGAGAACACCTGAAAAGACCTGAGAACACCTGAAAACACCTTATACACCTGAGAACACCTGAGAACACCTGAGAACACCTGAGAACACCTGAAAAGACCTGAGAACACCTGAGAACACCTGAAAAGACCTGAGCACACCTGAGAATACCTGAAAAGACATGAGAGCACCTGAAAAGACCTGAGAACACCTGAGAGCACCTGAAAAGACCTGAGAACACCTGAGAACACCTGAGAACACCTGAAAAGACCTAAGAACACCTGAGAACACCTGAAAAGACCTGAGAACACCTGAGAACACCTGAAAAGACATGAGAACACCTGAGAACACCTGAGAACACCTGAAAAGACCTGAGAACACCTGAAAACACCTTATACACCTGAGAACACCTGAAAACACCTTATACACCTGAGAACACCTGAGAACACCTGAAAAGACCTGAGAACACCTGAGAACACCTGAAAAGACCTGAGCACACCTGAGAATACCTGAAAAGACATGAGAGCACCTGAAAAGACCTGAGAACACCTGAGAGCACCTGAAAAGACCTGAGAACACCTGAGAACACCTGAGAACACCTGAGAACACCTGAAAAGACCTGAGAACACCTGAGAACACCTTATACACCTGAGAACACCTGAGAACACCTGAAAAGACCTGAGCACACCTGAGAATACCTGAAAAGACATGAGAGCACCTGAAAAGACCTGAGAACACCTGAGAGCACCTGAAAAGACCCGAGAACACCTGAGAACACCTGAGAACACCTGAAAAGACCTGAGAACACCTGAGAACACCTGAAAAGACCTGAGAACACCTGAGAACACCTGAAAAGACCTGAGAACACCTGAGAACACCTGAAAAGACCTGAGAACACCTGAAAACACCTGAAAAGACCTGAGAACACCTGAGAACACCTGAAAAGACCTGAGCACACCTGAGAATACCTGAAAAGACATGAGAGCACCTGAGAGCACCTGAAAAGACCTGAGAACACCTGAGAACACCTGAAAAGACCTGAGAACGAACACCTGAGAACACCTGAGAACACCTTATACACCTGAGAACACCTTATACACCTGAGAACACCTTATACACCTGAGAACACCTGAGAACACCTGAGAACACCTGAGAGCACCTGAAAAGACCTGAGAACACCTGAAAAGACCTGAGAACACCTGAGAACACCTGAAAAGACCTGAGAACACCTGAGAACACCTGAGAACACCTTATACACCTGAAATCAAAAAAGGCGTTCAATACAGGATCAACTGGACTTTATTTGTTGCAGAAAACGTTTCGACTTCTGTCCAGAAGTCTTTTTCAATTCTGAATGGAAGCTGTGAGAACGAGAAGTTTTATACAGGCTTACAAGTCACGCACCAACATATGAAATTGGAAACTGAAATAACACCACAAATTAACTAACATGCCCATTCTATTTAAATTGACAAAACGACACATTCCAGCTTAACAAAAGGGGGTTTGTAACACATACATGTAAATTGAAAGATCACACCTAACAGTAGGAGGTTCCCTTGAGGTCTCTGTTAGAAGACACAAAACTGTATGTAAATTGACAAACAACACCTCCCAAACAACAACAGAGGCTACTCAGAGAACTTTGTTAGTCTAATTTACAGACAAGGCATCCCTGCTCCCATCCGGTGTAAAACGTTTCGGAATCAATTCCAAAACTGAGTTATAGGTCTTAGAAAGTTGAAATCTCAGACCTCCTCCTCTGTTAAGAGAAGGTTTATACACCTGAGAACACCTGAGAACACCTGAGAGCACCTGAAAAGACCTGAGAACACCTGAGAACACCTGAGAACACCTTATACACCTGAGAACACCTGAGAACACCTGAAAAGACCTGAGAACACCTGAGAACACCTGAGAACACCTGAGAGCACCTGAAAAGACCTGAGAACACCTTATACACCTGAGAACACCTGAGCACACCTGAGAACACCTGAGCACACCTGAAAAGACCTGAGCACACCTGAGCACACCTTTGTAGTGACATCAGTGTTTACGGTGCAAGTCTTTTATTTTTCTGATACTTTAAAATAAAACGGAGTTCCTTTCGTCCTTTGAACGTTGCCTCATCTTCTAAACTGATCTTTTCTGAACTCACCTGAAAGACTTTTTCTATGAACCGGACCTTCGCAGATGTTCTCTCAGGAACTCTGTGCAGGAACCTCAACAGTTCTCTCTGCTAGAAGAACTGCATGTTCCCTTTATTTGAACCCACAAGATGTCGCTCCAGTTGTGTGCACGTGTTTGTGAATGAAACAAAGAGTGTGTTTTGAGTTAAGACAATATAATGTTTCTTATTTTCTTTATGTTCCGACAGAAGAAGGATCTGATTTTAAATGAGATGTTTCTGTGTGAAAACAAAGACCAGGAGTCAGAACTCGCCTGACTGGATGAAGAAGATTTTAGGAACACGCCACTTGTGTGTGGACCAGAGTTGACTCTTGTCAGAACCGTGAGAAGAAAGATGGAGAACAAGATGAAGTGTAGAAAAGTCTAATGTTTAAAAGTTAGGATTTTATTTTACTTTCAAATCAGCAAAGTCCATTCAAGTTTCAAGCTGCGTCTTCAAGGAAACATGACAGCAGAGGTCGCGTTAACAGAATATTTTCTGTATTTGACTGGTTGTTTTACGTGATGACAGATGAATCAAAACCCCGTCTGTTGTTTGACAGATTAACATCCACTCTCTACCAACCGCTTCATGAACTTCACACCCTTGTGTATTTTCTTCTTTTTATTCTCCCTTTGGTTTATTGGCGGTAATTGCACATTACGGCTTTTGCCAACCCCCAATAAACCAAAGGGAGAAGAAAAAGAAGAAAATACATGACGTTGTTGACTACGTTTGAAAAAAAAGTCAACGCAGCTTAGCGTCCGTAGTTTCTTCAAAAAGCCCAATAACTGCGATCGTGTTAAAAAAAGAGGGAGTGATGCAGTGGAGGACGATGGACAAACAAGTAATCCGTCCTACACTGAGCGATCAACTTGTAGCAAGGCGGTGAGGCGGGAATACAGAGTTCAGTGGGAGCAGGAGTTCTCTTGGCTGACGAGGGAGGATGGAAAAATGTTTTGTGACGTGTAAAAAAACATATTTGAGAAACAGATTTGTCCGAGGGTGCACAAACCTACAGAAATCAGCATTAAATGACCACCAGAAAATCCACAGCCACATCGAGGCTTCAAGAGTGCTCAACCAGAGTGCAGCTATAAGCATGTGGATAAATCACAGGTTGCCTGCAACGAGGCATTTAAACCTAGGGATGGGGCCGATCCAGTATCGGTATCCGATACCAGCGTAATTTACATATCGGATTTTCCGATCCAACCTGCCGATATTTCCGATCCATGAGGCAGTATGGACAGCACATGTGTTACACCACATTCTGTGACTACCGTCTTAACAATGTGTGAGTTAAACCCAATGAATACACTCTGAGCGTCACAACAGGAAACAAACAAACTTTAATAGCACACAAGACGCAGGTCTATATCACAGACGTCCATCTCACTCATGGTGTGGCCTGTAACACTAAAATACAGCTAAGCATTATGGGAAAGACAACACAGTCAACTCCCCTTAACCGCTACAGTATTTTGTGACCATAGGGGGTGGTGTTGCATGCACTGTTGCAGGTCACAGCTTCCTCTGACCTTGTTTCACAAACGAAAAGCAAAAAATATGAATCTCTAAACCTATTAAAAAAACCTATAAACATAATTATCTCTAAAACTAAACCTAATGCGCAGAGGTGGTTGACTGCCCCACTGTTTTTAAGTTTCATTTTTGATTGTGGCACTATGAGTTGTAATTCTTGTTGGCTTGTCCAGCACTTTGTGTGGACTTGTTCCTGTTTAAAGTGCTTTATAAATAAAATGGTATGGTATGGTATGGTATGGTATGGCTTTGATCAACGGATACAGATTTAAACTATACATTGAATTTATAATTGTACTGATGTTATTTGAATCTGTTTTATTTCCCAGATCAATGTTAAATTAAATTAAATTTAATTCTTTCACAAATTTATGAAATGGTTTTCCCCCCATTATCTTTTATGTTTTTTTATTATTAATATGTAAAATTAATAAAAACTTTAAATAAAAAAAATAATAAATAAAAAAAAGTCTCCATACAAAAAAAACTTTTTTATTAAAACTATTTTCCAATAGCTCCAAGATTTTATCAGTGAATATATATGGGAGTGGACTGTGTTGTCTTTCCCATAATGCTTAGCGATATTTTAGTTTTCCGGCCGCACCATGAGTGAGATGGATGTCTGTGATATAGACCTGCCTCTTGTGTGCTGTTAAAGTTTGGGTGTTTCCTGTTGTGAGGCTCAGAGTGTCTTCATTGGATTTAACTCACACAATGTTAAAATGGTAGTCACAGAACATGGTGTAACACACGTGATGATGATATCGGAACTGGATCGGTATCGGCCGATACTCAGAGTTAAAGCTCCCCTGACATCATCTTTTAACTTTCCATAAAATGGCACAACATATATATATATTAAGATTGATCTCTGATCGTTTTTGCTAAAACAATGTGAAATGAATGAAAATTCCTCTCCAAAATAGTTTAAAATTAGCGCCGTTTTTTTACACAGTAAATTCGGGTTTTTCCGGTCACGTGATTGTGACGTCAGACCCAGATCTCTGCTCCAACGCGCACATTGAAAACAATGGAGAAAGATACAAACGCATCCGTCGAATTTAGCCATTTAAAACTTTAGATTTTAGCGATTTGGCTTCAGTTCGTGAAGAAGAAGTTATTTTGAGTGATAAACAACAAACAGCAAGGTTTCTTTTGTCCGTGTTGCTTTTTTTTCAGGAGAGGTTTCACATTCATGAAGTGAGCACCAGGTGTCAGCAAAGCAGAGCAATCTACAGTGCTCTGTAAGAGTTATCACGATAGCTTTGCTGACATCTGGTGCTCACTTCATGAATGTGAAACCTCTCCTGAAAAAAAAGCAACACGGACAAAAGAAACCTTGCTGTTTGTTGTTTATCACTCAAAATAACTTCTTCTTCACGAACTGAAGCCAAATCGCTAAAATCTAAAGTTTTAAATGGCTAAATTCGACAGATGCGTTTGTATCTTTCTCCATTGTATTCAATGTGCGCGTTGGAGCAGAGATCTTGATCTGACGTCACAATCACGTGACTGGAAAAACCCGAATTTACCGTGTAAAAAAAACTGCGCTAATTTTAAACTATTTTTGAGAGGAATTTTCATTAATTTAACATTGTTTTAGCAAAAACGATCATAGTTCAATTTTAAAATATATATATATGTTGTGCCATTTTATGGAAAGTTCAAAGATGATGTCAGGGGAGCTTTAAGGGAAGAGAACTTAACACTGTTGGAATGCTACTATGTGAGAAAGCCTAGAGAGAGGGGCTATGAAGGATATGGGAACTATGTAGACCTCAATCACTTTGAGATTTTCATTAATGAAAAGTGCGTTATAAATTAAATTCATTATTATTATTATTACCTCAATGCCCATCATCCAGATTAACCCAGAAACAACTTCTGACCCAGTGTTCCAACATTCAACAGAGATAAATTTGCTATCACACCTAGAGATTGGTGAGATTCACCAAAGATCATACTGAAAGGGGGAGCCAGGATATGTCAAGGAGGATATACCATCATCCCCACCATCAGAGTGTGCATACCAAGCCCCACTAAAAAACCCTGGGGAACTGAATACAATGGCACCTGAGAATGAAAACTGACCAAGCTAGACAATTGAAACCTGCACCCCTTACCAAGGCTAAGTGATCAAGTTTTGTAGGCTCAATCTTCCAGGTAGATAACAAAAAAGGTTAAATCATTTCATATGGACCAGTTTCTTTAAGAGAGAAACGTTTCGTCTTCCATCCAGACTGCTTCATCAGCCTGTGGTCTGCCCACCAGATCTGTCCTATAAGTAGCCTTCATTGCTGTGTGCTAAGTGATAAACTACTTTCTGAAAGTCTGCTAGAAGATGTGAATTCATTGCTAACCACCACTCTGAGCAGTAGGACCACACTCCACAGAGCAACTCAATTCTTGAAATTGCTCCTGCAATCAACCTACTTCACATATGGGGAGCAGTATTATAGGCAGAAACATGGGTGTGCTATGGAGTCTCCAGTTTCTCCTATTGTGGCCAACCTGTACATGGAAGAGGTAGAAAAGAGAGCCATGACGTCCTGTTCAGGGATGCCACCAAGTCATTGGTTCAGGTATGTTGATGACACTTGGGTTGAATTTAAATCTCAGGAAGTCCAACATTTCACTGAGCACATCAACTCTGTGTATAAATATATAAAGTTTATACGAGAAGATGTAAAATATGGCAGGTTGGCTTTCTTGGACTGTGAGGTCTCAGTTTCTGATAGAGGATATTTGCAAACTGAGGAACCCAGACCAGTGGCCATTCCATATGTTGCGGGAGTTTCAGAGAAACTGAGACATTTATTTTCTAAACGCGACATCAAAGTGGCTTTTAAACCACATTACGGCAAAGACTGGTTCATCCCAAAGATGCAGTCTCCCGGCACAAACAGAGTAATATTGTGTATGCTGTTCAGAGTCAGGAGGGCTGTGATCAGTCTTATATCGGGGAAACTAAACAGCCACTGGCCAAAAGGATGGACCAGCACAGAAGATCAACATAATCAGACCAGGACTCTGCGATCTACACTCATCTTGAAACTTAGACTAAATGTTGTCAGTAGATTCTAAAATAAAATTAATGTTCCTCTAATACAAAAAAAAAATCAAAGTTATTCAGATAGAGATGATAGTTGTGCAGTAGTCCTCTGATTTGTTCCAGAGCTGTAGAATCCCCGAAGTTCTGCGTCTGCCCCAGTTCTTGTCCCACTGGGATGTGCTCTAAACCCCCTGGACCACCTCAAATGACCCAGCAGTGGTTCTTCTTCAAGCATATCACCTATCCTGACTTATTTCAGCCACTTGTATCCCAGACCCTGTTTTTTTTGTCATGAACCATACTCCATATTTGTAGTTTTATGACCAAGAGTGAAGTCCAAACGCTGATATTTGGAACCAGTTTATTATGATTATGTCTCATTTACATGAGGACTTGGAGGATTAGTGGACCAGCAGAGAATAAAGGCTGATTATGCTACCTGGAGATAGTTCTTACCTGCCTGAAGACTGCCACCATCATCCCAGTCCCAAAAAGCTCTACAGTGACTGGTCTGAATGACTATCGGCCAGTGGCCCTTACCCCAATAGTCGCCAAATGCTTCAAAAAACTTGTTATGACCCACATCAAGACAACCATCAACATCAACGAGGACCCTCATCAGTATGCATACCACGAGAACCGATCAACAGAGGACGCCATCTCTTCTGTGGTCCACACTGCTCTCACCCACCTGGAACAGAAGGACTCATATGTCCGTATGCTCTTTGTGGACTTCACATCTGCCTTCAACACCATGATCCACAAACCCTGATGGACAAAATGTTCACACTAGGACTAAGCCCCTCAATTTGCAACTGGGTCCTAGACTTCTTAACAAACAGTCCACAGTCAGTGAGGATCCACAACTTCTCCTCCACCATAACCCTCAGCACTGGCTCTCCTCAAGGATGTGTGTTGAGCCCTCTCCTGTTCACTCTGCTCACATATGATTGTGCAGCTACTCATCCAGGCTGTCATATTGTAAGTTTGCAGATGATACAGCTGTGGTGGGATGCATCACAAACAATGATGAGTCCAGCTACAGGCAGGAGGTGGAACACCTGGAGAGCTGGTGCAAAGAGAATAACCTTCACATCAATGTGAAGAAGACAAAGGAGATGATTGTGGACTTCAGAAGGAACAAACACACCCACACCCCACTGAACATAAGTGGATCTGCGGTGGAAGTGGTCTCCAGCTACAAGTACTTGGGTGTACACATGAATGATAACCTCAGCTGGAGCAACAACACCACCAGCCTGATCAAGAAAGGTCATCAGAGACTCTACTTCCTCAGACGGCTGAGACGAGCTGGTCTGAGTAGCCCAGTCCTCACCTCCTTCTACAGGTGTGCAGTGGAGAGCATCCTGTGCTCCAGCATCAACGTGTGGCATGGAGGCTGCACAGCTGCAGAAAGAAAAGCTCTACAGAGAGTGGTGAAGGCTGCACAGAAGATGTTGGAGTCAGTCTCCCCACCATCACAGACATCTACACCTCCAGATGCAGGAAGAGAGCCACCTGCATCATGAAGGACCCCACTCACCCAGCACACACTTTTTGCCCCGCTCCCCTCAGGAAGGAGGTTGAGGAGCATTAAGTGTAGAACCACTAGACTGAGGAACAGCTTCTACCCTGAGGCTGTTAGACTCATGAATATCTAACCAGAATAATCACTGTGAAATATCACATCATGTTGCTGCTGATCTGTTTCATGTTGCTGCTGATCTGTTTCATGTTGCTGTGTTCATTCGTGCTCATCTGCTCATACAGACTCATGTTCGTGCTGCTGTTTGGAGTAATGTTTTTCTATGATATTAGTGCTTAGTGTATTTTTAGTTGATGTTTTTCTTAGTTCATATCTTAGATGTTATTACTGTTTTTCTTTTCCATTTTATTGTTGGATGTAACTGGGACCCTGTGTAGATAATCTCATTTCATCACATGTACCACATGTTGTGCGAATGACAATAAAGATTCTCTGACTGTGTGTGATGGAGTCAACCTAATGCGCCAGAGGAAATCTCTTGGGGACATCTTCTGGGTGCCGGGGCATTTAATTCCCCAACTGGGCTCGACCTGGACTTTCTGATCCGCTTTACGCACGGTGAACACACATGGCTGAATTCTCGGTGGTCACCTCCTGCTGGATGATGAAAAATCACATGAAATCAACGAGCTGTTTGTGTGAACTGTGTGAATTAACAAAGCCATGAGGCTGTGTCAGAGTTTCTGATAGCTGGGTGTTGAGAAGATGATATAAAGAAACGTGTACCTCTCTGCTGGAGCTCAGATCAAATTTACATGCTACTGAAACGGTGTTGCTTGGAGACATATTGACTCTTGTTGCTAGGTTACTGTTTTAATTGGTATATGTGTGAAGCTGAGACGGATTTGTGAGGATCTTCAGAGGTGGTCGACCAGCTGAGTTTTCCGTCTGTGGCGGAAAGAGAAACCTATTGTTACACAATATTCAGCTCGTGAAGAAGTGTCTTTGGCTGTGAAAATAAATAAAACACCTCCTTCAGGTTGATGCCTCGGATCTGCTACAACTTTTACTGGCTGTCAAAGCAACATAGTTCAAACTACTTTGTAATAAGATATTTTTTTAATCCAGTAATTGAATGCCAGAGTTTTCAGGATGCACACTTTGGTGAACTTGAATTTGTGTGTTTTACTTTTTGAAGTTTTCTTTTAAAGAGAAAATTGACTCCTTAGAGCTAATGGCCACATGTTAAACATGTTCCACCCTTGCTGTTAGGCAGTAGTAGTTGTAGTTTTACCTATGAGAATTTTTTTCTAAGGACGACCTTTTCCAGAACGGGTTGAATTGTATATATATATATATATATATATATATATATATATATATATATATATATATATATATATATATATATATATATATATATATATATATATATATATATATATATATATATATATATATATATATATATATATATATATATATATATATATATATATATATATATATATATATATATATATATATATATATATATATATATATATATATATATATATATATATATATATATATATATATATATATATATATATATATATATATATATATATATATATATATTATATGTATATATATATAGTATATATATATATATATATATATATATATATATATATATATATATATATATACATGTAGTCCCCGACTTACGAGCGAGTTCCGTTCCTGCGAGTTGCTCGTAACACGAAAATTCGTAAGTTGGAACACGAAGCACGTGTTCTCGTAAGTCCGGATTTTCGCTCGTAAGTTGGAACATTTATGCTAGCGCTACTACGAACACTCGTTTTTCATCAAAAACGTTCATATTAGTTCATAAACATGGTCGGAAACGTGTTTCCAAACGGTTAGCTAACACACTTTCATCTAAAAACACAAAAAAGTGCTGTATTTTTTACAAATTTACTTCTCTTTCGCCAGCTCGTAAGTCCGGGACCTCGTATGTAAGAGCGCTCGTAAGTCGGGGACTACCTGTACTGTATTAAGAAATGAAGGGGATAAGGACAAAAGAATAAGAAAAGCACTGCTTATATTTTTACAAAACACTAACATTAAAAGAAAAATACATGTACTGTCCAGTTATTTTAAGAGACCATGAGTGTAACTGGTAGAACAGAGCTGGTTCTAGCCTCCTCACTGCTATTGTATTATTCAGTGGTGGGATGTAACTAAGTACAAATACTTTGTTACTGTACTTAAGTATATTTTTCATGTATCTGTACTTTACTTAAGTAGAATTAAATGTGGGTACTTTTACTTTTACTGCACTACATTTTACATGAAGTATCTGTACTTTCTACTACACTACATTTCTATAATGTGTTGAGTTACAAGTTACATTCACGTTGCAACTTTTTGATTTGTCGTTAGTTTGAAAGTAACTGATGTTGAGAGGGGAGTTGGGCCACTGAATCACTGCAAAGTGGACAGGTAACATTAGACCTGCCTTCAAGAAGAGCTGGACCAATGATGTATATTCTTGTGTATAAGTCATTTAGCTGGGAGCACCCACAGCACCACTAACACACACAAAATGGATTCCACCACAAAGATTCATCCAGAAGATACACAACACCCATGGCTTTATTGAAATATTATTGAAAGACTATTGAAATATTATTGAAAGACTATTGAAAGACTGTTCAGTACAGCAGGACAGATTCTCTCTCCCTAAAGAGCCAGACATGGACTCAAAAACTTTGAAAACCAACTTCTTCTGAACTTGAACAAGAAATTCTTGCTGCAATATTAAAATGTGTCAGTTCATGGGATGTTAGGAGACAAGAGATTTCTCCAAATGTCTCGACACTCAGGTCCAAGTTTTGAAAATGTTGTCAGGAAGTTAAAGTATTGTTCATTGTTGATCCATTACAAGATTGACTAGACAATATTTTAACTAGAGTTGATGACAAACGAGTTGAAGTGATCTATTCCTTTGTTAGTTGTGTCTAATGCTCCTTTTTTCAAACAGACAACTTTTACTTAAATGTGTTTACTGCAGTTAAAATGACACATTGGTTTTATTTTGTGTTAAATAAAAACTTTCAAAGGTATAATCATTCCTCTTTCTTATTTTGCTTAATGGTATTTAACTCATCACTGAAATTCTGACACACAGAATCAAAAGTCCAAGTGTGAACTGTGTCACAGAGTAAACACAATAAAAACATGCATTATCTGCAGCATTGTTCATTAAAATGGCTCAACACTATTAATGTATTACAGAAAATATGCATACAGTACGCACACTTAATGGTATTGTAGACCATTGCATTAGTTAATACATTCAGCAAGTACTTTTACTTTAATACTTTAAGTATTTTTAAAAGCAAGTACTTATTTACTTTTACTTAAGTAAAAATATTAATATGGTACTTCTACTTTTACTAGAGTAAATTTTTGTCTGTTTATTTGTACTTTTACTTAAGTACAGTGTTTGAGTACTTTCTCCACCACTGGTATTATTACAGTATTTGGGTACCGTGCGGTGGCGAATCCACTTCTCAGAAACATCCAGGCTGGACCAGAGGATCCCCTCATCATCACCTCCTGCCATGTCCTCCTGTACAGTGGAAGAAAAATGTTTAAGGGCTGCTACAAACAGGTTCATAAAACCATCTTTGTTGGTAAATGCAAATGCTTATTGTCAATTACCATGTGACGTGTGCTGCTGACCACTTGACCAGGTCACCCTTGTAAAAGAGATCTCCATCTCAACGGACTCTACCTGGAAAAATAAAGGTGATTGATTGATATAGCAGACATCTGGTGAATATAAAAGTTTATATTGTCTGATATTTAACAGGTTTGACTTCAGCTCAACTTTTGTACACAAGCTTGAGTTAAAAACATGAACATCTGATAATCATAATATTAACACATGAACATCTGATATTCATAATATTAACACAACACATGAACATCTGATAATCATAACATTAACACATAAACAACTGACAATCATTATATTAACACACGAACATCTGATAATCAAAATATTAATACATAAACACCTGATAATCATAATATTAAACACATAACGTTTAGAAAACACTTTTGTAACATCTAGTTGAGAGCCATATCAGTCAGGAATAGTAATAAGCATTAGATAAAGAAACACCACAACGTTCATAAGCACAGCTAGTAGCTAGCTACTGTGTGACTGACAGCAACACACGACACCACGTCAC
>JBBPBX010046219.1:5626-17231 GCA_038048925.1 Garcialebias charrua | reverse complement strand
AAAGAATGTGCTCACTCGCTTCTTGAATGTCTGGCAGCTCTATATGCCTTTATTAACAGTTCTTCTTTTGTTCAGGCGGTACACGGTTTCTTATAGAAATTGTTATAATGGATAAGGAAAGTTTAATTAAAAAGGAGGAAAAGAAATTGCCTGGTCATATAACAAATGGCTTTTCTAGTGAGAAAAATTATTAAGCCCAAATGTAAAAAAAAAAACAATTGTCTGTATTGTCACAGCCACTTGAGCTTAATGTCTTCTCAAGGGTTAGTGGTATTAACAGACTTGTTTGCAATGACACACTGCATCACCGTGTTCTTTGTGTTTTCTTTTTTTTTTTTTTTTCCATTTATAGATGGCCTCCCTTCACACCTTATAGCCATCCTCTCACTCCAATATGTATTTTTTTTTTTTTTTTTTTTTATATAGAGAGAAAGAAAGAAAAGAGAAAGTGAGACAACAAAACAACAATTATCCACAAAAAGAGCACAAGGCAAACACACCAAACCTCCGTCCACAATCCTGCAAAGCACATGACAGAGCACAGCAACAAAACATACAAGCATAAAGACTGATAATATTCATGACCTTGCATTAGATTTCTATATATAAACATACCCATACCTACAAGTATATATACAGTATACATACATATATATTTATATTCATTTATATACCCATCTACATATATCTACATATACATCCCTACATCCATTTGTGTGTGGTTGTGAGCATGCATAAGTGAATAAGGTTCCTCCAATAGAACATTTAGTAGCGAATGTGAAGCATCAGAGATCTGTCCCTCCAAAGCCCGAGACAGACGAAAGGGCGATCAGAGCCCAAGACCCCAGGAAGGACCCCGAGCCCAGAGTCCCCAGGACCACCCGAACAGGACGAGCCACTCGTCAACTCCCCAGATCCGACCAAGGGGAAGAACCGGACGAACCCCACCAGGGACCACACACAATGACCCCCCGGGGTCAACAGCGACAAATACACAGGCCCCCGCCGGAGCCCGCTGCACCGATGTAGCCCCAGGGCCGGTCGCCGATGCTCGGGCACCGGGGACGCCCACCCCTCAGGTCCAGACCCGACAGGACCAGAGGACCCGAGCCCCACCAGGCAGCCACCAGGCCGAGCCGACATACGCCCAAGCGCCCAGCCCCAGATAGTGAGGGTCCCAAGCACGCCCGCGGGCAGAGGAACACCCACCAGGGGGCCACGTGGCAGGAGTGCGACACTAGGTAGCCTCAGAAGTATCAGAGAGGGGGCAGTCCAAGTCCCAGCCTGACACTTAAACATTCATACACAGATACACTCATTCAGACCCACCCTCATCCTCACCCTCAGACATAGAAAGACAAACAGTAACGACACGCTCCATTCATAATCCCGATGCACACTCTATACCCCCCAGGTCCAAGACATGTACCTGCTCCCTACATGGGGCAGCCCACATCCAAACCCAGGAGGTAGGCCCATTCATTCTGGGGTGGAGAGCAGCAAACGTCCAAGATCCGGCACACCCCGCGCCCCCGTTCTTTGTGTTTTCAACTAAAGACTGCTGAGCACTTTTATTTTTAGACCAAATTTATGAAAGGAAGAATTACATACTTCTGTAGAATTCAACCAGAAGCTGTAGTTGCCCTCTAGTGAATGTAAGACCAGACGTTTGTCTCCTAAAGCTAACATTCATTTTTATGGCACAGTTTATAGCTAACAAAAAAATAAATAAAAAATAAGGCTCACATAATGCAGGACTCCTCTGGTGACTTGTTTATTGCACTGAGTTTACAGTTGGGACATTAAACCAAGGTGATTTTATCCTTGCAACGCTGCAGTCAGATTCATCACTTTGCCATTTGTTATACATGGCGTGCTTTGCATTGTCCAAAACCAACACACGTCCACAGCAGGAAAAAAAATGCGCTACATCTGAAACTTTATTTGCCACTGTAAACTTTCATGTTAAATTGTAGAAACTTACAGTGGAATTACAGTGTGCAGTTGCACAAAGTGCCCAAAGCATTAAACTCAGCTGGCATAAGGTTTCAAATGCTGAAAATAAATACATAAAACATAAGTGACAGTGTTGTTACATTATTACAATCAGTGTGCTTTTACAGGAATGCTATACTGTCTCAGTTGAGCATCCATCTATTTAAACAATTTGTCCAGGTTCACATAGTAGAAGCCTATGCTTGTTGCCACCAAGAAAAAGGTGAGGTACATCCTTAATATATTGATACAAATAAATTCTGCAGAGCTAAGATTTGATGTAAAGATCTTCTTCTAAGGCAACAGTACCATGTCCATTAGCATTACTGTGCAGCACATATGCTCATTAAAAGCACTGATACCTCATCACATATCCATTCCAAAAATTGTAATAATAATAATAATAATAATAATCATCTTTTTTTTAAAGTGCCTTTCAAGACACCCAAGGACACTTAACAGACAAATACAGTTCAAACATTATCAGTAACAAATTGAAATATAAAATACATAAAGAATATAAAATACAAAATAATATAAAGTACATTTAGTAAAGTTAATGATAAGCTAGTCTAAAGGTCTGGCGGTAGAGCGTTCCAGAGGTGAGGGGCAGAGCAGGTGAAGGCCCTGCTCCCCATGGTGGAGAGGCGGGCAGAGGGTACATGGAGATGTAGCGAAGAGGAGGATCTGAGAGAGCGTGATGGGATGGAGATTTGTAGGAGGTCACCCGTTCTGGATGGAGTTTGTATGTTTTTTTTCTGTGCATGTGTGAGTTTACCCCCATTTCCTCCCAGAGACCAAAACCATGCATGTTAGGCTGATTGGTAACTCTAAATTGTTTCTAGGTGTGAGAGAATGAATGGTTGTTGTCTCATTTTGTACTTCCGGCACTTGGCAAAGCAGGTCGCTTCTCTTTCTGCTCCTCTCCTCCCTAAAGTTTTCCTCCCCCTGCTTTTGCATTTTTGTCTCGTCTGTAACTCTTCAGCGCTCACTCAAACCAATTTGAAATGGATTTAATTGCGTGGGCTGTTTCCTCTATTGATACATTTTTTTCCACAAAGCGCTCCGGACCAGGAGAACCGGCGTGCCCCATCGACACGCATGCGGTGGGCTACATTATGGACTTGTGGGGCGAGTGGAAGTTAATGTGTCTGACCGTTCTTTCTGTCGAAGACGTGGATTATTGGAATATTGGTGGCAGCTGCTCTGCTTTTTGGCGTTGGCGGAGGTTTCTGCTACTGGAAGCTGAGGGAGACTGCCGCGGCGATCAACGCGCTGGCGAAACTTCCTGCTCAACAAGATTCTTTGATCCGGGCTATGACCTCAACGACCCAGCTGTTGTACGAGCTGAATCGCACGATGGGAGCAGTGGTGGACAGCCGCGGACCTGCAGTGCGTTTTGGGACTCGTTTACAGCCGACCGGGCTTCATCAGGGCACAGATGGGGATTTGTAGCTCGGAACCTCACATGATTCGGCGATTTGGACCTAGACAGCACCTGGACTTCAAGGCTGCAGTCAAAGTACACTGTAGCCTGGCCTGAAAATAAATAAAGCAACTAATCTAATCGGGACTCAGAGCAACCTTGAAAAGAGGCTGACTGTAAACTTCTCCTGGAGTCGAAAGCTGTTGAAAACTGTCGCTGCCCCCCCTCCCCCCAGAGGTCTCTGTGTGCATTCAGATGGAGCCGAGCTGAGGCCATCTGCAGACTGTGCTTATCTGAAATGATTACTCACGGACTATCTCCCTGCTTGCCATCAAATGCAACATGTCTTTGTCTTTATCCGTGCTGAAGCTGGTAGAGTTTTTTCGACTTTATCATAGAGTGTCCTAAGACAAAATGTGATAGATTCTTTTTTGAATACCAATGATTATCCGACTGTATGTTCCTTTTTCCATATCTGATTGTTGGCGGCGCGGTTTTATACTGCTGCGGCTTCCGTGCGTACGTCCCTCTTCGGATGGTGCGTGCGCCAATTGCAAAACTTTATACCTTGGTGCAAATATGCCAATAAAGATATATTCTATTCTATTCTATTCATTTGTCTCTATGTGTCCCTGTGATGGACATGCGGCCTGTCCAGGGTAGATGGACATGGGCACCAGTGACCCTTGTGACCCAAAAAGGAAGAAGCGGGTAAAGCTAATGGATGGATGGATATCATTTGTCATACTCTTAAAGATCCCTAAGCATAACTGGCTGCAACTACCGTACCCACCTTTGCACCCTATAATCACTGATGAACTGGACATCATTAACTTCACCCAGACTCTCCCACTGGTACATTTTAATCTTTATTTATTTATTTATTTTTGGTCATATAACAAATGGCTTTTCTAGTGAGAAAAATTATTAAGCCCAAATGTAAAAAAAAAAAGTCTGTATTGTCACGGTCACTTGAGCTTAATGTCTTCTCAAGGTTTAGTGGTATTAACAGGCTTTTAAATTTTCTTTTTGATTTTGTTTTATTGTGTGAAATTTTATCATTTTAAGTGTTGTTGTTATACCTGATCTTTCTGTTTTATGTTTGTGTACTGTATTTTATGTTTGTGTACAGCACTTTGGTCCTACGGTTGTATAAAGTGCTTTAGAAATAAAGTTGGTATGGTATGGTTTAAATCACTTCTTGGTCTGCTGCATCTCATCCTACATGTCTCTGCATGAGTGCAGCTACAGCGTGCACTCCCAGGACATTATTACACGCAGTGTTCCCTCAGTGAGGAGTGAACTTGACAAAAAGGCCTTCTCCTACTCCGCTCCTGCTTCCTGAAATATCTTGCAAAAAGATATGAAGCTCTCGACCTTGACCTCTCTAAGTGGCTTTAAGAATCTGTTTGAATCCTGGCAAAAACCAATGCAGACATGTTCCTGTTTTTAGTTTTCTACACCGCCTTATAATCTATCTGTTTTTTTTTCTTTCTTTTTGCTACTTTTACTTTTGACTGTCCTTTTGATTGCTATTTTATTTTGATTTGTGATTGTCTATTGCTGTCGTTGTTGTCCACTGTTGTCATCTCTCTTTGTCAGGTCTCTCTTGTAAATGAGTCTCCGAGGCTCAATGGGGTTAACCTGTATAAACAAAGATTGAATGAAAAAAAGCACTAACCTAATCGTTGGTAAATTAAGATAACATTACTGTGACATTGTTAAAATAATCTAACAATTGCATTATTGAATGGATTTCTGGGACTGTCACTCACATTTTATTTATTTACAAGTAATACAATTATTTATTTATTTATTTTAATTAAATTCATTCATTTTAAATACAACACACACAAAAAACAATCTCATATATGAGACCGTACAGTATAAAAGTAAAATGAAGGGATGCAGAAAGAAGAATAAATCTTATTTTTTCTGCCCCCTATTACAAAGATAATTCAAACATGACAAAAGGAACAAAAAGAAAAAAAAAATCAATCTAAGAAGTTACAAATTGAAGAAAAGAAAACAACTCATATAGTTCCAAGAAAGAGAATTACAAAGAAGACATCTATTACACGATATTGTTATTCATATTTTTGCAAGAAATTTGTTTTGATCATATTTTTTAAAATGGTCATTGATTTAGCATATTTAATACCAGTTTCCAAATTATTCCAAAGTTCAATTCCTTTGATTGAGGCTATCCGACCCCTTAAACTAGTTCTATATCTTGGTTTCAAAAGCATATTTGTTCCTTTAAGATTATAACAACTTATACGTTTGACAAAGAACATTTGTATATTCACTGGTAGTTCATTTTTATGAGCTCTGTACATAATCGACAGGATATTGTAATCCACCAAGTCAAGGAACTTCAACAATTTCAATTTGTGAAATAATGTGCTTAAATATTCGAAGCTTTATAAAAAATCAAGCTCATATATACAAATACGATCAATGGTGTAGTGTATATTTACTTTTTTCTGGCTGATTCATTATATTTGTTGTATTTAAAATGAATCATGAGTGTGACTCAGTCAGAATAGTAAAGCGCTTTCTAATTTTCCAAGTGAGTGTGTTTGGAAACAACTCAACAAGCTCTCATCCTCACTCTTCACTCTCAGGTGGCTGGCTCTGACCTGTGTGTACTTGTATTTGTGTTGGTGTGTATTTGCTCTCATATGCATGCCTGTGTGGCTCACCCACTTCGCAGTAAATTCTGCTATCCTTGGGGGTCTGGCTATGCGAGGATTACACTGGCATCCCACTCTGGCTTTAAAGCGCAAACAAACACAGGTTCTGCTCACAAAATCATGCACGCAAAACACACACATTCCAAAAGCCCGTACCTCCACAACACACAGTGGTACATAAACACACATGCACGCACACAGGCTTGGCTTTGCCACGGCTTCGGTTTTCAATTTTCAGCTCAATTACATTCCACTGTTACCTATTCTAAACTAAGATCCCTCTTCCCCCTGAGGAGACACGCTGTCGCACAAACACACACTCACACACACACACACTTATTTAACAATTCTGCATCCCATTTAAGCCCAGCGCTGTGTGGCCTCTTCAACTTGCACTGAAAATGAGAATCATTTTGCACTGTGGATACTTGCAAACTTCTATTTTCCTGTTTACTTGGTAGAAAATAGGATCTGGAGATTTGCCACTGAATTGTATATGTGTGTTCTTTCACTACAAAGCTTTGGAATAAATTCAAAAAGCTATGTTTAGGTGAAAAAATATAAAATAAAAATTGTAGTGATACAGTACATTGATCTCAACCTTTGTATTCCTGCAGTAAATCCTTGTGCAGTTTGTTGGAATTTGACAGTAAAACATGCACCTACAGTGCCCCTATAAGGTCAGAGAAAAACTATTTAATTAAAAGAATCGAAGAAGAGGAAGATACAGTGAAGGAACAGAAGGTAATAAAAATATGATAAAGTCATGAAAAAATAAGTTAATGGTGTTGTTGATGAGGACAATGTAGACTATAATAATGAATAAAACAATTAAAAAGAAGAAAATATTTCAATAAACGCTAACAGAGTAAGACAGTAAATTGAAATAAATTCTCATAACTCCCTTCATTAAAACAAAACTAGAAATTAACCTGTATTGTTGCCCCTTTACTTAGCTTTTAAATTGTTTTTTTCATTTCCTTGATGAAAAAATAATGTGAACCTCAGTAATTAATGGTCCAAAATGATTTAAATGAATACATATCAAAGTCAAAGTCAATTTTATTGTCAGAACTGCAATATGTACAGGACATACACAGGATTGAAATTGTGTTTCTCTCAGTCCCTCGGTGCAACAGTAACCATTTAAACACTAAAACACTAAAACATTTAATAAACATAAGCATAAAATAGTAAAAGTGTAACACTGTCCTGAGTTTTTGCATAGTAGTATAAAAGTATGAAAATTTACACCAACACTAAAACACTAAACATTTAATGAACATAAGCATAAAATGAAATAATAAAAGTGTAATACTGTCCTGAGTTTTTGCATAGTAGTATAAAAAGTATAAAAAGTATCTATAAAATAAACTGAAGGTTCTAGCATTGACATTTGCAAAGAGTGGCAAAGCAGCATATGAGTTAATGTACACAGTATATGTATGAGGTAGTTGATGTTGGTATAGAGGCAAAGTGGCATATGCAGTAAGGCACATAAGGCACATTGGGCATCCTTAAATAAGGCTAGTCAGAGAATACTGTATATGTATCAGCAGTAGTGTAGATATAAAAGTAGTGTAAATGTAAACAGTAGTAATAAATGTAAACAGTAGTAATAAATGTAAACAGTATTAATAAATGTAAACAGTGAATGTAAACAGTAGTATGACTATAGGCAGTAATGTAATACAAACATTAGTGCAAATATGAGAAGTAGTGCAAACTGAATGAGCACATGACCGAGAGTTTAGTGAATAACCCGTTTGATGACACAGAGTCCAGTGTTAAAATCTTTGTGTTGTGTGGTAATGTGTGAGAAAGTTTTTGTGTTAAGGCAGTTCAAATGGGAGGGGAGGCAGAGCAGGCAGAGTGTTTAGCATCCTGACTGCCTGATGAACAGAGCTGTCTCTCAGTCTGCTGGTTCGAGCCTGGAGACTCCTCAGTCTCCTCCCTGATGGCAGCAGTCTGAAGCAGCTGTGTAGTGGGTGTGTGGGATCACCTGCCATGCAGAGGGCTTTCCGAGTGAGGCTACTTTGTTCCATTTTAATGCATCATTTTAAAAGTGCTGGGTCATGGTTCAGGATGGCTTCAGTGCAAAACAACAGTAACAAACCTTAAAGACTGGTTAGTGACTATGAATGTGAGTGAATACATGCACAGTTGCCCCCATATCATATTAGGCATTACCGTAAGTGAACATGGTGTTTCTGTTTGTGGTTAGGCTGATGGCTTCTTTTTTAGTTCCGACCTTTTGTGGTCAAAATTGACCAAAATCAACTGAATGACAGACCCACTTTGCACTCTTTACAATATACATGTATAACGTTAACTAGAACAGTCTTTCTGGTCTAAAAATGCTAAGTCTGGTCCTCTGGACATTCAAAAAACAAAACAAAACAAAGCAAAAAAAACCTAACTGTAGAGACGTTTCGTCTTTCGTCCGAAAGACTTCCTCAGTCTGACCTCAATTTGTGACCACCTAATGTGGATTTTCCTTATTGTAAAACCCAAGTATAAAATGTTAAAGGTTCCAATAAGGACCATAGGCGTAGCCAGGATTTTATGAGGGGCGGTTTGTTTGAAGAAAAAGTGGACTCTGATTGGTTCATTGGCGGTGGTACATGTTACTTCAAACGTGTAAACAAGCTAATTAGAAAAACATGGACGCTCCGTTTCAGGCTTCCTGTGAGTAACTGTAACCCCTTTCATAAGACAGCTCAGTCTGGGCCTGATGCGTGTTCAGTCCTCCAATGAGCATTCAAAAAAAAACATGAAGACGGATTGGCGAGTAAATTTTACTCTCCTCTGATGCGCCGTTGATCCGCGAGCAGAGGTAGTATCAGGCCCGGATCTGTCGACTTGTGAAAGGTGTGGGGGTGTCTGCGGCTTCAAACTGATTTGAATAATGACGTACTATCCCACGTACTCTCCCGGCGCCCACTGTTGCACTCTATTTAAATGTGTAAACAAGAACATGACATTTGTATTTCGCTTGCGCATCACTCGCTATTCTTTGCCGAATCTTTTTCTTTTTTTATTGATCATCACGGAAATGGCTAATTGGGGTGATGCCGAGACCCGTGTACTTCTGTCTCTGCGCGCAGAGGAGGAAATTAATAAGGACTTACCGGTACAGTGAAGGATGGGGCCCTTCTGGAGCGGATTGCTGTACTGATGCGAGAGCAAAAAAAAAAAAAGCATTCGGATAAGCACAACGATGTTCGCTAGCGTCGCCATGTTTGTTTACAGACACCTCTGCGGTCCCACTTTAAACACGCAGGCACCACGTCCTCTGAGCTGCAGATTTTCACCACGCCTCTTTTCAACCCGCGCTGCAAATCGTTTTGTGAATGCTCCATTGAGGGCGGGCCGTGGCCGGATTCAACTTTGTTTTATGAATGATCCGGGGAGGATTAAAGCCGGACTGGTCTGTGTGGCAATTGCACGGATTTGACTTATGAAAGGGGCTTATGTGTCCTATCACTGTAAACTTAGCTTTAGGGATATAATGGGGGTACTGATACCAATTTCAGATAAATTACTGTTCCCAACATGGCGGAAATAGACAAAAACAAGGAAAAAATACATGGCGAAAATCATCGCCACAAACTTAGCTTAGCTATAGCATGTTTTAGCATTATCCCATATCTTATAAAAACGTGACCCATTTCTAATCTCTCTAACATCAAACGGTACTATACTTAAAATACACAAATGAACAGTTGAATCAAAAACCACAATGTAATTTTACCGTTTGATTCCACCATGTTGCCTTCCAAGCTAGGACAGAGTGAACGTCATCTTCACCTCACAGTATATATCTTGCGGGAGTTGTAGGCGGGACTTCATCGGCAAAGTGGGCGGTTCGTTCGATCCCACCGAACCCCCCCTGTCCATGCGCACACAGGTAAGTTCTGCTGGAAATGAGGAGACGAGATTCAGAAAATTCTACAAAATTTATTCAGCTTCAATAACTTTTTATAACCTGAATTTGAGTACCCAGTATTTAAAACAGTGAATACATTTAACAAAAAAACGTATTTAAAAAATATCTAAATTTCAAATGAAACTGAGGCTTACCAATGGGGGGAAGTAGTGAGAGAAGGGACAACATCCAGTGCAGAGGGGAAAAAAAGGGATCACCCTGGGCTCTTCAACAAAAAATAAACAAATAAAAAACACAGCTAAGAAAAAAAAGGTGCTCTCACAAAACACACAAGCCCGTACACCACCACCAGGGATCACCACTGCCACCACAGAAGCCTTGGTCTCTAAAAGAAAAGAAAGAAACAATATGCGTAAACAATGGTACAGTGGAACTACAATGTTGCACTTTTTTCCCTTAGTAGAGCCATCAATACTCCTGGCAACAGGGGAAATTCAGCTTGATCTTTTAAAATATTTTATAGGTAGGCAAAACAGCAGCAGCCTCAATCCAGGTGTAATACTGGTCAGGAACTCGTCAAAAGCTAAAAATAAAGCAAATTATTAATAGAGTCTTTCTGGTCTTATACAAAGGTATCTCTATGTGCTCGCAAAGCAGAGCACATACTTTATTAATAGTAAGAGCACTTTTCTTTAGGAAGGTGCATGTTGTAATCGTGAGCATGGGTGTATGCTAAGACTCATCCCGGTGCAGTAGTATTTGATTTTAGAGATGATCTTGTTAAGTGTATTTGTCTTCATGACAGTACACCTAATTCACATATGGAATTTGAAAAGCTCTGCTTTTAAATCAGCACGGATAAAGTCCCCTGCCATGATGTGGTCAGCCTTGGGACATACTGCATGCTCTACTGACTGCTGATGCTATTATGTAAATGGACAAATGTTGATTTAGCATTGGTGTCTGGTACACATAGCAATTACAACAACAAACTCCAAGGGAAGATTTATGTACTCATATTTCACAGTCACTTGTTTCTGTCACAAGAGTTTTCGTTGTTCTATGACAGTTTTATTTTTTGAAATCCTTTCTGATGATGATTTCAGTCATTGTGACGTTTCCTTGTCCACCACCCTCTTTCTCGCTCTCACTTCTTCAGTCCTGCCCTGCCCACTTACACTTGCTGTGTGGGGCCATATTGGACTATGTTGGTTCTTTTGTTGGTCCGGTAGCTGTGTGCTCTGCTCTGGGAAAGACCGAGCTCATAAGTGACAAAAATTGGCTTTATGGAGTGAAAGTGAGTTTTAAAATATTACATAATGTCTATTGTCTTTCATGTGTTATTCACTCTGTTGTAAAACTGGTAATTGAAAGCCTTTATCAACCCATGCCAACTTTTAACTTGTGTTATTCTACATATGGTGTATTGTAGCTTTTTGAAAGATTGCAAAAATAAATAAATAAATGTCTGTTTGGGTTGAATTCCTAATTATTTTCTCTATGTGGAGGCTGTGAGTGATGCAGACAGGCTACTTCTGTACAACCGGTCCTAATGTATGTACACCAGCTGTTGTTGACTTACAGCCATAATCCCCCTCC
>JBBPBX010046218.1:0-26673 GCA_038048925.1 Garcialebias charrua | reverse complement strand
ATATATGTATATATATATATATATATATATATGTACTGTAGTACATCCATATATATATTCTTTATCTATAAATATGTACGTTTATATAGGCTAAACATATTTATATAACAGATAGCTTACACGTTCATAAGCAATCCTCTCCAATCTTAAAATGTCAACACGAGCCATGTCTTCTCTGCTGAAGTTGTCTGTAGTTGAGCGCCCACGGCGTCCTCTGCTTCGTCTTCCACGTGACCTGCCTGATCTTCCACGCAGTCTGCTTCCTCTTCGGACCGTAGAAATCCCTCTGGGTGTAAATTCCTCGTCGGAGCCCATAGACAAACTCTAGATGCATAACACAGATAAAATGCCACACTACAGCAAAGTAAAAGCTACACATAACTTATTGAAAGGGTTATACATAATTTACAATACTTTATTACAAATACGCAAAGATTTGAGAAGGAAATAGTCCATCCTCTTACCGGTGACTGCGCCGACGCCATTACAACTGTTTACATACATGCGCGTTCACGAGACTGGCCATGCTGT
Source organism: Garcialebias charrua (assembly GCA_038048925.1). Taxonomy (NCBI): domain Eukaryota; kingdom Metazoa; phylum Chordata; class Actinopteri; order Cyprinodontiformes; family Rivulidae; genus Garcialebias; species Garcialebias charrua. The sequence goes on along the minus strand of JBBPBX010046218.1, from coordinate 26,142 downwards.
GAAGGAGGAGCTAAGGAGGCGGAGCTGCAAGTCAGCCAGAGTGCAAGGGGGAGGAGGGAGAAAGGTCTCTGTTCAAAATTTTACTAAGTGCCAGCGTGTTCCAGAAATCGCAGACCGTGCCTTTAATATCAGAGCGCTTCAAACGACCCAAACCGTTTCTAGCTCATGTGTCCGAAAAAAGCCTCCTCTGGTCGGACTGACTCTGTCGCTACCCGCATCCTGCTCTGGATGTAGCTTGCTGTTAACTGTGAGGTTCGCTGTTGTTGTTAGCAAGATAACTCATAAACCACACCGCAGATTTTCTTGAAACTTACAGAGCGTAATTTGGTGGTCATTTACAAATTATTAGCTGTATAAGACATTTGAGATAAAATTCAATTTTTATTATTATTATTATTATTTATTTATTTTAGTAGTGCACGCGACCATTGGAAGAAGTCAAACCGAAACAATTTATAATCTAGCAGATTTGACCATTTCGTGAAATCAGGAACCCTTGTGCTATAAATGCCCCTTTTCCACTTACCGGCCCAGAGCGGCTCAGTCTGGTCCGGTCTGTTCCAGTTAGGATCGGCTCACATGTACGGTTTTGTCTCCATTCACTATCTGCAGCCCTTCTGTGGGCGGGGTGTAGAATCTCACTCGTCCTACCACGTGGTGGCGGTAGTGTTACCTCAAGCTATTTACTAGCCACCACTAAACATTAGAAGAAGAACACCCTGCAGGACCTTGTCTCACCACCTGTTGGCGGTAATGTCCCTTGAGCTATTTAATGCTCTGATCTTACTTTATAGACTTTTCAGCTTGTTTTAAACCCATGTGTTTTCCATTTTGTTTCTTTATAATAAAGATTATTCTCATATATGCACAAGGTTCCTGTTAACATTGCTTAACACATTGATCACACTGCCCTGTAATCAGTTAAACTATTTTTACAGTAAGGTACAGATTAGGAATTAATTAGGTTTCAATTGGCCCTGTAATATTAAATGTTTGTATTTCATTAAATTTAAACGGTAATATTTTGTCAGGGATAATTCAAAGTCAAATGCAAATGGATAATTTGGTTTAAATTGTCCCATAAACATTAAAAGCATGTTTCTTTAAACGTAAAAACAAAGTATTAATAATTAAATGTTTGTTGATCAGGAAACTCGTTTGCACTACTCATGACACGACATCAGGAAGGATGGATGGATGGATGGCTGTTCAAATCTAATAATCTTTTTCTTATGATTCTTTAAAGGTCAAATGCAAATGGAAAATATTCTTAACTTCCAGTATGTTTTTAAACAAACACTATACTGTACACACTTAACATTGTAAAATATGTTTAGGAAATTATTGTTCAATGACACCACTTAAGAAATAAAATGTTTATTATGAAAACTAAGAAGTGAAAAAAGCACAAAAATAAATACTGCATCCACCTAAATGATTTTTTTCCTGTTGTCTCATGGGCTTCCTCCAGAAGACACAAGTTGATAAATTCTGGTGTTGACTTCTTCGTCTTAACTGTAAAAAAAAGAAAAACATGGTTACCGGTAATTCAGTCTAGAAACTGTTTTATATGTAGATATATTTTATAAGATATATGTAAGATATATATACATATATCAAATATCTCAGAAACCACAAAGCAGATATTTTTCAAACCAACACAGTGTAATCACAACATGTTTATGTGCATACTGTAAGCTGTTGGAGTTATTTGAATTAAAATTCGATTTTTTTATAGACATAAGTGTGTCGACCTAGCTTTTTTTTTCTACTAGTATTTAACACATATCTTAGATCTCAGAAACCACAAAGCAGATATTTTTCAAACCAACACAGTGTAATCACTACATGTTTATGTGCATACTGTAAGCTGTTGGAGTTATTTGAATTAAAATTCGATTTTTTAATAATTTATTTTCGAAGCACATGTGACAGGTTTGGAATTAGTCAAAACAAATCAATTTAAATCCAGCAGATTTGACCACAACGTGACATTATTAAGGACTTGTTAACCTGAGGAACCCTCGTGGTATAAAGCCAGCTATGAAATATATTTTTTAAGCTTTTATTTAGCTACATTTAAAAGAAAGAACGCCGATCGACCCCACCCGCGCGTGCATGTGATGTGCACGTGTCGACCTACTTTGTTAAATCCAGCTGATTTGACCACAACGTGAAATTATTAAGGAACTGTTAAGCTCAAGCACCCTCTTGATATAACGTCAGCTATGAAATATATTTTTTAAAGCGTTTATTTAGCTACATTATAGAAATAAAGACGGCTCACGTGCGCGCGCGGGGGCGCGCGTGCACGTGGCGAAACTACTTTTTTAAATCCTGCCGTTTTGACAACAACGTGAATTTATTAAGGAATAGTTCGGCTTAAGACACATGTTTGCTATAATTTTAAATACAAATAATTGTTTTTACCATGTTAATCTTGTAAAGTCCTTCGGTGTTTGCTCCCTCGCGGCAGCCACTTCCTCAAACTCAGTCCAGCCTCCAACCCACGGTTCGGGGCCAGCCGGCCTGGACCCTGCTCTGAGATGAGTCCGGAATCTTGGCGCGGCGCCGCGCATCTGTGAGGTGGAAATGCTGTCCAACGCGCGTTTGGCACGCAAATATGACGTCACATCCGACCCGGGCCACCAAGTGGAAAAGGGGCATAAGTCAGCGAAGAAATATTTTTTTAAGCGTTTATTTAGCTAAATTTAAAGAAATAAAGCCGTACCACCCGCTCGCATGAAATGGCGAACTACTTTTTTAATATCCAGCAGATTTGACCATTTCGTGAAACGGTTAAGCTCAGGAACCCTTGTGCTATAAAGTAAGCTAAGAAATATATTTTTAAAGCATTTATTTAGCTAAATTTAAAGAAATAAAACCGTCCCACCCGCTCGCATGAAATGGCAAACTACTTTTTTTAATCCAGCAGATTTGACCATTTCGTGAAACGGTTAAGCTCAGGAACCATTGTGCTATAAAGTCAGCTAAGAAATATTTTTTTTCTCGCAAATAAATAATTGTTTTTACCGTGTTTTCTTTTGAAGTCCTTCGTACTCGCTCTCTTTTGTGGCCGCCATTTTAAGCAGGGCAAATGAGGCGCTGACGCATCGCGTATCGGTGACGCATAATAGATGCACGTTATACAACAAAGTGTGTTATAAACAGATTTTTCCAATATATTGGCAATAATTGGACAAAGCGTGTTGTACACAGGAGGGTGTTAAAGTCTGACAAATACAGTTGATTTTTTATTTTTTATTTTTTGGTTATATCACAAAATTTATCGTTATCTTGATAATGCTCTGAAATATCACAATATAATTTTCGAGCCATATCGCCCAACCCTAGTACCAGTACTTAAGAACTGTTACTATTTTCAGGACCCTCTGCTCTGTGGTTCTAACCCGAATGAGTATGTACTAAAACGTGACATCAGAACACTGTCGGTCCCTGATTGGTCGGGGGCAGAGTCACTGAATCTTCCAGAAACTTTTCAAAACATTGAGCTGCCATTTGCAATTTCTCAGACTGGAGCAGCTGCTGGACCTATTTAAAATATTTTAAAAACAATAATGACCACATTTTGGCCTAATGCTGACATGCTGGCATTTTTTTGTGCTTAGTGATCAACAACAAAATTCAGAGCAAGCTGGATGGAGCTCTGCTGGTCTCACTCGCTCATCTGCCCATGAGCCTCAGAGCCAAGCCGGACAGGGCGTCATCTCCCCGGCTCCACGTTCCATTGGTCACCGCTGAAGATCCTTCGTGGTGCAAAAACTGTTTTAAAAAATGCTGAAGCGATAAAAAAAAATTAAAAAAATAAAATACATAAAATGTTTATTTAAAATCACTTCCACCGTCCGTCCCAGGCGGTCCTGGTTCAGCTGTCTGCCAGTGTCGGGGTTCGGACATGAGGACGGGTTCTGGAGCAGCTTTCAGCCGCGCTCAGAGCCTGAAAGAAGACACAGGATTTTAGGTTTTAGTTTTAGTTTTGGTTCTGAGTCGGGGTTCAGCCTTCATGAGAGGATGCGGGTTCTGGAGCGGCTTTCTGTGTGCGAGTCAGCTGCGCTCAGAGCCGGGACAGGTGGGGAAGACGACACAGGATTTTAGGTTTTTAGTTTTGGTTCTGAGGCTCTGTGGGAAAAGGGGCGGGTGAGACCAGCTCTTCATAAATAAATAAAAAAACATATATATTTTTTTGCGTTGAAGATTACAATAATAAAATAAACGGTGCAAGCATTTTCATAAAATCCTGTTCCCTTTTAGTCTGGTCTCTCGGTACAACATACTTGCTCTGGGAATTGCGCCCCCGCGCGATTACCTGAAGGAATATACTCACGCCGTTACGGCAGGGGCGTCAACGCCGCGCCAGAGGCCCCGCCCTCTGGGTACTTAAGCGGCTGACGCCCATCCATCTTCCACTTTTTTGCCCTTCACCTCGCTAAACCTGAACTACCTCTTTGCGGGACTTCTCTGTTGCTTCATTGCTCAACTTGAGGTGAGCTTGCTCCCTGCACAGAGCGCACAGAGAATTATTCCTGCGTATTACTGGACTAGCGAAAGCTAGTCCGGCACATTTTCTCTTAACCCCGAAGTATTTTCTCATCTCTCTACAGATTGCTTTGCTCGAGGCGCTGACTACCCCACAAGATAAAAAGCTACTTTGCTAACTCCTANTTGGGTATTTCTTTGGTGTTTATTTACATTCTTATTCTTTCTCTTTATTCTTTAACACATTGTTGTGAGTTGTACTTATCTGGAATCATTATTTGTAATGAACTAGGAGCTTTAGTTCATATAATGCATTCTTTTGAGGTCAATTCCTTTGGAGTATACATATCCCATTAATACCAGGTATTTTGATTAGCTAATTCTCAAAATTCATTACTTTTAACAGGACGTGTCCTTCCTGACAACACCATGATTAATTTAAAGTCTTTGTACAATTTACTTAACCCTTAGATGCATAAGTGGGGTCAAAAATGACCCCGATGGTTGTTATTCTTCAAAATCTCTGAAACTAAAAGTTTTTACTCTTCCATATTCTAGGTGTTCCTCATAAAACATGTTTGTGACTTCAAGCCATTTGAATTTTTTAAAATGTTTTTATACATTTTCAGAAATTGCAGTTTTTGTGTCACTACCCCAGTTTCCCATGAGTGGGGTCAAAAATGACCCCAAGCATTTCCTATAGAATCTCAAGGGTTTGCTTTGGGAACCTTTGATTCTTACCAACTGTGACTGTCAAGATACATTTTCTGTCTCATTTACACATCTGATACCTGCAGTCTCACCACAAGGAGGTCAGTTTGACACAGCAGCATACATGTATTATCTTCAATTACCAACTCAATGACTTTACTGATAGAATATCCTGTTGGACAACAAAGTAGACACTCTTAGCTAACTACAAAATAATGTTAGTACTTAAGCTAGCTAACATTACACTAGCTTAGTAAGCCAGCTGATATTACTGGATTTGTTGTGTAGAAACTCACTGTATTCATAATTCCTTGTAACAAATGCAAACCTGTTGGATAACCTATTATATATTATTATATATATTATATTGTATATATATTATTTAAAAAATATGTATGCCTCTTTTATGATTGTCTATTGTTGTTGTTGTTGTTGTCCATTGTTGTCATAGTCCTTTGTTGAAGACAGGTATCATGTTTGTGTGTTTTATGTTTTCTCATCTAAACTATCATGGCTATTTGGAGGACAGCGATACCCGAAGACCTTGCTCGAGATATGATCCTGAACGGATGGGATGAAGAACCCATCAGTGGTACTGACTCGGGATCTGCCATCTTGAATGTAGAGGATACAGATTATTGTCCACCTGGACATGTCAGGCTGTCTGGAAACCAACCTGCCTCTGCTGAACAAGATCAGTCAGACACTGAGGAGTCCTCCAAAGAGGGAATGGATATTGTGTCCAACAGTATGAGCCACAAGGGCTCTTACTAGGCAGAGTTATCTCCCACTCAGGCTAAAACACCAAGCCACAATTTACTGAGAAGTCGGTCAGGGCCTGCACCTGGGTTTAGCACCATCTCTCAATAGATGCATGAAAGCTGTTTATCACTGATAGTATATTAGAAGGGCAGCACGGTGGTACAACTGGCAGAGCTGCTGCCTCTCAGCGAGCAGGTTCCTAGTTAAAATCCCGGTGCGGGGGCCTTTCTGGGTGAAGTTTGCATGTTCTCTCCGTGCATGCGTGGGTTTCCTCCGGGTACTCTGGTTTCCTCCCACAGACCAAAAACATGCATGTTAGGCTGATTGGTAACTCTGAATTGTCTCTAAGTGTGAGTGAGAGAGTGAATGGTTATTTGTCTCTATGTGTCCCTGTGATGGACTTGCGACCCGTCCAGGGTGTACCCCGCCCCTTGCACAGTGATTGCTGGACATGGGCACCGGTGACCTCCATGACCAAAAATGGAAGAAGCGGGTAAAAGATAATGGATGGATAGTATATTAGAAGAGGTGTTGACATGAACAAACATGGAGGGAAGAAGAGTCTCAACAAGCAGAGGAAAAGAGTGGAAAAATATAAGCAAACAGGAGCTCATGGCCTTCATTGGAGTGACCATTCTTGCAGGAAGTGAGAAGAACTGGAATGTACCAATGTGTGTGCTTTTTGGGAGTCTTCTACACAACCCAAGGTACCCTGAATCTACCAACCAACATCACTGAAGCAACTGGAAGATGTGGAGTGACAAAAGTTGCAAACAAGTAACATGAGAGAGGCACAGAGGGCCAACAGAAGAGAAAGAGGTGCCAGATGTGTCCAAGAAACAAAAATGGCAAAGCCACCAATTGGTGCAGGAAATGCAGTACTACAATGTGCAATGGTCACAGCCAAAAGCAAATAGTTTGTGACAACACTGCACACAGTGAATCGAGAAAATATGTTTGTGTGGGCACATGTGAGTGTACAGTGTTCTGGTTGTATGTTCATTCTCTTTTTTGTCCTTCAGACAGATGGACATTCTAGCAATAATTTTTGAAGATTTTTAATGTTATTTCGTGTGAAATAATGTTATAAAAAGTTATGAATAACCATATTAAATGTAAAATCAGTCTTTTGTTGACCCAAATATAATAAATATAACTGCCTTTAACCAAAATTAAAGACATAATTTAAATTCATTGCAAAAACCCATTGATTCTAATTGGGGTCATTTTTGACCCCACTCATGGAAGAGTGTAGGTATTGGTCATTCATGCATCCAAGGGTTAAACAAGGTTTAACATTGTTACAAGTTCAGATCTTTTAATCAAATCCAATCCTCCCATTGACAATTTAAAATGTCAAAAATGTAATCACCTAAGATAGTCAAAACGAGTTACCGTAGTTGTCTCTAAGGCTTTCTTGAGATAATGTATCTCCTTATTTAGGTCTCACATTATTTATAAATGCTTGTATAGGAGTTATGTAATCGGCATTAGTAATTCAATGTTAGGCGTTGTCAATTGTATTGTTAATTTAGCCATAGTTTGCAATATATTAGTTTTCCATTCTTTATTAAGGTTCACATCTCTTCATTTACTAGATTTCACGCGTTTTACACAGCAATTAGTCGTGTGTTTTGATGAAAAGTTAAAAAAATTATATGTTACAGCGGGATTACAATCATTGAACATGTGTATTAAGTGTATTATTAATGCTGGCAAGGATGCCATACTTGTGGTAAGGTGTTTTTGTTGTATCATACTCAACTTATGTTGAACAATTTTGTCCTGGTTCCGGCTGCAGCCTTGGCAAACACTCTGGTGACTGGTCTTCACGGACTTGGTCATGTTTTCTTTACTGGTGTCTTCACCTCCTCCAGTTCGGGTTCATGTCATCATGGATGCCCCTAGAATTATCCAGAACAGAACACTTATCAGACTAGTTTTCTGCTCTTGGCTCGGTGTTTTGTCAAAGTTTATTTTCTGCACAACACTGTCCCTGTTGGCTGGAACTCTGGTGAAATGACTGCGGTTACACCAGGTACAGCTTCCTTCTTCCTGGATTTCTGCGTGAACCATGTCGATCCTCTCATGTTGAACTTCTGCTTGAATCATGTGGATCCTCTCTCAATCTTGACTCTGCAGCAGGTGTAGCTGGCCACCAACTGGCCATGGACCTTCCAGAGTGAGCCCTTACGCCTCGCGTCATGTCGTTTTCATTCAGGAAGACCTCGTTATCCACCTCGTCTCCACTCATCTCCTTTCTCATCATCTGTAATGAAAACAAGCTTCCCTTCTCCTTTTCTTTCGTAACATTCTGGTTCATGCTTAAGAAAAGAGCTTGGCAAAAGCTGTTAATTTCTTAATATCAAAGCTGTTGGGTTAAAATTGTGTAAATAAAGCAGAAACTACTCAATGTTCTGATTGTAATCCACCTCCCTTTTATAATTTCTTTTATTATTGTAGTGTTGTGCATCCATGCACTTTCATGCAGTTCATGCGTATTTCTTGTTCGTTAGATTATTATTGGTACTGATAACTGTAAGGTTTCATGCTTATCTTAAGTCATGCAATTGAATCAACGGTTTAGATATTTGCTTCTTTGTCCATCAGATGTTTCTTTGCTTCCCATTGAAAGCTTTGGTCAGCCTTACATGTCTTACACTCGGTTCCTGCTTAGAAATATTGATGGAAAAAACAATACAACAAAATACTGTACATTCCTTCTATTAATTAATTATTAAGTAACCAATTAATCAATCAATTTATTAATTAATTATTGTTTTACCATTAGTGTTTTTCTACCACATTGTATGCCTTAAGAAACACTAAACATTGATAGTTTATTTGATACAACTATTAAATTCAGAGTATTGTTGTGTCTGTGTGTGATTGATACTTACTGAGCAGAAATTTCAGGAACATCAGCTTTATGGATCCTCTTCTGTATTTAGGAGCTGAAACAATAATCCTAACTGACCCTATCTTTTCACTTCAACAGTTTTTGCAAGCGCAGGAAAAATAGTTTGGTTATATCACAATAATTCATCATGCATGCACAAAACATCAATGTAACAAACTTCGTAACAAACATAACAGCTATAAAAGGAAAAAATAGGTTAACCAAGTTGAAATGTCCACTGGAAGTCATCCGTCCGTGAACGTATCCTGTAGAAAATACAATATAGTTAGAAAAGTCAACATAAACAAAACTGTTTGTACATTATTTCTTTTAACCATGCATCAATTTAAGAGAGTTATTTTAGTTTGTTGCAACATTTTGTCATCTGCAGAGACTATTTTAGTTGTATAGAACAATTCACTAAGTTTATCTGTTTATGATGGGCGAGAAATATTAATTCTCTTCAGTGCACTGAAAACCCCAATTTCTACCGTAGACTATTTAATTTGAATTATAATGTATAAATCAGCTTAAAACCAATTTGCTATATCTTTTCATGTTTTATTTGTTCAACATCTTTCTTTTGTAGAAATAATCATTAATTGTTTCATTAAATACTCCTTAAACATAAACATTTTGCTTTTATGGTCTAAACAAGTTCATTTATTTTGTGTCATTTATAAAATTGTTCTTTTTATGTTAGTATTATTATTTTTTTAACAAAAACAACACAAAGCAATAGCAACGTACAAAATATAAAATTGAAAGGTGGCAGAAAGAATAAAAATCTCATCGTATCAGCCCCCATCTTCAAACAACCAGTTTAATCAACAATAATCTTCCAGTAACAGAACAAAACAAACAACTCCTTCAAAACCTACAATCAACACAAATACACAGTTCACACTGCACTACTTCAAAAACATAACTTTTAACAATTCATTTATTATGATAGTTTACCCAAAAATGTGCACACTGACCTTTCATTCCTAACCTCTTTTTTAACCTCTCCACAATCCACTCTAAACATCAATCATACAAATATATCAGTCCTCTAGAATGTTTTCCACATTTCACTATAGTCTCATTTACTCATGTAAACATCTGTAAAACTCCACAAAGTATATTTGGCCATCAGCACTCAGAGTCCCACTGTTGTCGTAAACAGTGACTTTTCTGTCTGCCCTGTGCAATGTCATACAAGTCTGACTGCAGTCCCACATTCTTGCACAGCACAGCAGTCCTCTTTAACTTACCTAATTATTTATTTATTTATCTCAAACACACTTAAGCCTACGGGCATTTTTCCAACAACTTACTGTCAGAGTAGAGTGAATTTACAATGCATTTCCAAGTATATGTCGAATATTTATAACAAACCAATCATGAAAGTGAGTCTCATATGATATGTTCCTCTAAAAAATGTCACAAGTCCACTAAACTTCAGAACTTGGTTGGCTGTATGTCATGGCCAGCGGCCTGGTGACAGACCTATTGTTTTTATCTAATTTATTTTAGCTCACTCTGTAGACCATGATTTTGGCTCTTGCTTCTATCTTTCTGCTTCCATGTCATCTGACTTCCTGTCAATCATTTGACCCTTACTCCTATATTTTAACAACCATCTGTAACAAACAAAATTGTTCTTAACTGTTGCACTCTGATGTCTAACTTATTCAGAATACAAAACCTGGTACTTGACCCTGTATATGTTTCATGTTGTTGCAATATATGTTAAAGTGTGTATGTTTTTATCTGTCTAACACAATACTTTGTATGTATGACAGTGTGGTCAAACTGTAAAATGTGATTCAGACGTTATAGCTTTTAACAATTTTGTCTCTAAAAGTTTGTCTATTTTTAGTTTTTGTGTAACCTAAACTAAACGATTTCATGCAATAATTTTGTATACCGATGCTGTAAAATTTTATTTGTTTATTTGTATGACCACTTTCTTGGTTTAAAGTTTTCTTTTTTTAAACTGTGTTTATTGTTAACAAGTAGAGATGCTCGATATTGACTTTTTTGCCGATATTCGATATGCCGATATTGTTTAACACTTAATTTCCGATTACGATATTAACCGATATTACAAACCGATATTAAGGTGAAATTATATATCTCCTGTCAGGGACATTTTGTCTGCTTTATTGTGTTGCCCCACTGGATACATTCCATAGGCAAACAGTCTGTAGAAAATAAGAACCATTTCAACTGAAGTTATGGAAAAACTACCCACTATAGCTAGGACAAATTTGACTTAACAAATAAAATTAAACATTGTAGCTGTAAAAGTGCTTGGAACATGTAATGTCAACTAAAATAACAAGTAAAATGTACAGCCTACTATAATTTTTCATTGTTAAATAAAATGTGGCTGGCAACAATAACATTTTGAAAACTGCACATTTCTATGAGGTACAAACAACACTTGAGAAATGAGGTAAACTGCAAAGAAAAGAAACAAAAGTGCACAAATAAGTGTTATTTTATCGGGCTTTTGTTATCGGAAGAGAAACCGATACCGATATGTAGAGATTTTACATTTTTATGCCAATATCGGTCCGATAATATCGGTAGGCCGATATTATCGGACATCCCTATTAACAAGTTATTTTTGGTGAATACAGGCTTAAATTCTCTATAATGAAATTAAAACTTCATTTTGATCATAAGTTGTTCCATTAACATTTTGTCTTAATGTGTTCAATAAAAAAATCCTATTCTTATCTAGATTGAATTGGCTTCAAAAATTTAAATTAATTTGTTTCAAAAATCATTTCAGTACGAAATCTGATCAGTACTTTATAAAAACTTAAGTAAAACTCTAAATATCATATGCTCACAGTAAACATCTCTCACTGTGTGTGTGTGTCTCCGTTTGTCACCAGATGTAACATTTTTCATGATCGTCGGTTCTTGAGAGTGTCCATTTCAGTTCATATTTTTACTGCGTGTGTCCAAAAGAATTCATGTGACTGAGTTCAGCCCCTCGGCTTGTGCAACAGTTGACTTTCTTTTTCAAAGTTGCTTATAGTAGCCTTCGCCCCATTTTTTCAGTTCACAGATGTCATCTTGTTTATGTGTCCCCCTTAACACTTTGTGTCCATCCACACTGTGCTCCAGCCACACTGTGTTCCAGTGTCTCAGTGTCTCTCAGCGCTCAGATTCAGTTCATCATAGGTGCATGACAGCTGTCTCATTCCTTTTTGTATGAGACACACATAGCAATTATCAATGTCACCATGCTACAAAACAAAAATCTATTAGCATTATTTTATTTTATATTCACAAAATCAAAGTTCATACTGAAAGATCACTTTTATTACAGAGCTAATATCTAATTAAGGTAAAAACATTATTCTGTAACAGAAGACAAGAAGATTGAACTTTAATAATTATTTACTTAAGGTGTTCTTGAGGAGCATCAAATGTAGAACCACTAGACTGAGGAGCAGCTTCTACCCTGAGGCTGTTAGACTCATGAATAAATAAATAATGAGAATAAACACTGCAAAATATCACATCATGCTGATGCTGATCTGTTTTCTTGTTGCTGTGTTCATCTGTGACCATCTGCTCATACAGACTCATGTTCGTGCTGCTGTTTATAATGATGTTTTTCCACTACATTAGGGCTTAGTGTATTACTAGTTGATGTTTCTCTTAGTTAATTCTAGATGTTATTACTGTTTTTCTCTTGCATTTGTTGTTGGATGTAACTAGGACCCCGTGTACATAATCTCGTTTTCATCACATGTACCACATGCGTTGCAAATGACAATAAAAACTCTCTGACTCTGACTCTCTGACTCTGACTTAACATAAGTTGTGTTTAAAGTAAATCTATACTATATTATATTATTATTTGTCATTGTATTGGTGAATAAACGTGTATGCTTTAAAGGTTCCCTTCCTGACCATTTCACAGGTAGCCACAACGCTTGGCATGAGTCCGTGTCTGTGTGTGTTTGTGTGTGGTTTTTCCACTGGTCTACACAGCTTGCAGCCAAAGCACGGGAGGGGTGGACCACACATGTGTGAGTGTGTGGAGTTAGATCTAAGGGAGAGCTGGACCTCTGAGACCCGACACACGGTCACAGAAACCAGCAACACATCGGCTTCTTCATGGACTGTGAGTATTTAACGTACATCTATAATAATTTATACTTCAATTTTTTCCTTCCACTGTCTTAAACAAACGTCTAAGATATTTAACTTAATCAGGTTTTGTTTGACCTTATAAATTCCATGTAGTTTATATCGTGTAAACAAGGCATTTATACATTTATACAAAACTTCACGAGATCTTTACAAACTAATTGAACAAATCATTCTAAAGAGACTAATCAGAGCTTTGATCACATTTATATACTGATGGGACATTTATTTGACGATGTTTGTTATTCTGTGAGAACGTGTCTGTATAATTTCTATCCTCTGTGCGTACGTGAGTTTACCCAAACTCTGATCATGTCTGTATAAAAATGTATGTGCGTGTATCTCTTCTGTTTCTCATTTTGCTGTGGGGAAGTTTTCCTCACATGTCCGTGTGCATTTGCTGGCTTCCTGTACTGGCCCATAGCCAAAGGTGTTGTCTCCAATTTTTTTCTACACAGTGTATTTAAGATAAACATTTATGTATGCGTAAATTATTGTTAAATGTAACACTTTTTCAAGTCTTTACATTTGAGAACCAGAAACAACAGTACGTTTTGTTTAAAACTAATGTGTATGTGTGATCATCTTTGTTTAATTCTGTCCGTGTGTGTGTGTTTATCTGTTCAGGAGAAAGGAAACATCCATCTTCCACCATAAACCAACTCCCCCGAGAAAAAAACAAAAAGAGACGAAAGAGACACAAGAGAAAAAAAGGAAAACCAGCAACTTTGGTCAACAACACCGTTTCTCCCGCAATCAACGAAAACAACTGTTTCTGCACAGGAAACGTCAGCCAACCATGACAAAACTCAACCTGATGCCAGAAGCACAAGGGAAGAGAAAAAGAATGAAAAAAAAACTAAGCCCACACAACTCTATCCTCAACTAACCCTTTCACCTCCAGCAAAACCAGAAAACAGCTTGAAAGAAGTAGACACCACTGTATTCTCTACGCCACCACACCACACAAAATCCACAAACTTCCAAACAATGCAACACTCACTATATACCAAGGAAACATGACACATCCTTTAAGAAATTCACATGCTTTAACCCTTCTCAGCATTATATCTCAAACACTGCGAGACAGCTAATGTTAACAGGAAATTCCAAACACAGCAAACATTTATCTTAACAAGCAGAAAAGTTTTTACACATGTAAATAAATAAAAGCTCTACACAGGAAAAGCAGCACGCTTCCTGCCGATCTAAAAATAGGATATACATGCAGTTTTTCATCACAGCCTCTCAAACAATGGTTCTGCTTTACTCTTTTAAGAGTTCAATGTTATTTCTTTTTTCCTTTGTTTTAATTTACATTTTATCTATTTATTAACATATTATTTATTTAATATTTTAGTTATTAACACTTTATTATTTTTTTATACTTTTAGTACATTACATGCTGTTTAATCATAGCTATTAATAAATTATATTATTAAATATTAAATTAAATATTAAATATTTGTATCTTAATGTACATGTACAGTTTTTTTTAAAATAAAGATAATTGTATTATTCAATTGTGCACAGTTTGTTTTTTCAGGCCTTTAATGATGTTATGATGTTATTCTCACTCAAACGCGTTGTACCGGTATGTGTTGCATTTTACTAAATTTGGTGCCAAATTTAACATACTTATAAAATCTAACCCTACCACGTAGTAAAACTCCTGCCGTACGTGACTGTAATTACAGCTTTTATACCCAATTTTTGCCTCGTTAGAGAAAAAAGGACTGAATGATCATTTCAGCTTTTAAACCTTACTTCTGTTGCTTTTTCCTCTGCACCCAGAAACTGGACGTACAGCTTTTAACCTCCTCTTGTCTTTTAGATACAAGGAGACTAGTGATCATCTAGCTTTTATACAACCGGTTTACCAATACAGCTTTACTTTCGTACAAGTGCTTGTAACACAACATGCAAATTTAGTTTTACCAAGTCTAAAGCACATTTTCAAACTATTTTTACTGCAGTGTCGACACAAGAAAGCTGTTTTTATATCCAATTAATACCAATTTGACTGTCAGCTTATGTAAACTATTTTAATTTTCAATTTGTATTCAATTCAATTTTTCAACAGCCAAAACTTGCAAGTTTTTCAATATCTGTCCTTAGTGGCAAAAGAAAGAAAGAAATCCACAGTTTACATGTTCTACAGCCCTGATCCAGCGAACACTTCCTCTACCAGCTGAGAATGAAAGGAATCACTTATACAATAAAATAAAACATATTTACCAAAGGACCCAATATTTCTTCCAGTCTCAGTCAGCAGAAAAAGGCAACCAGACTAGAGGGCCACCGTACGGAGCCACCAATTGTTGAGGCAAACACTGATCCTCATATTAAATAATAGAGACAAGGAAACCTTCTTTCTTTGCCAGCAAGAGGAATTCTTTTAATAAGTTAAGATGGAACAAATACAGCTGAACAGTCCATACCAAATCTGAATCCGTAACCAGAATAGCAATGCAGATTAATTTATACCCTTATCTGATGTCCAGTGGTGGGCCTCCGACCGCTAGGTAGCGTTATTGCGCTAATCCGCTTTTAGCGTGGCTAAATTATCTGTTAGCTTTACAGCGGATTGACTAAGTTTTATAATTCATAAGCGGATTTATGCTATTTTTATTTAAAATGCAGTACCGCTAATAACTATTTATCTATCAGTAAAAACGAAATAACGTATTTACGAGCAGCGCCGGATGTGGTCCGTCACAAAAAAGCGTCCCCCTCAGTCTCTTGGTGTGTGCTCTCTCTCTAGCAGTTAGCAGCCAGTGTGTTACTCTGGAGCCTTATTGCTTGTTTTCGAAGAGTCAGACGAAGACTTTTTAACATGGAGGGTGAACTTATGGATGTTTCTCAGGGCCTACGCGACGCGTCTGGATTTAAAAATAGAATTTCGCCACATTAGCACTCTTCAAAATGGCGTCCGCGACGGCCAAAGAAGCCAGGATTTTACAACAAAACACGGTAAAACAATTATTTCTTTGCTGAGAAAAAATATATTTCATAGCTGACGTTATAGCACAAGTTTTCCTGAGCTTGAGAGTTTCACGAAATGGTCAAATCTGCTGGATTTAAAAAAAGTAGTTCACCATTAGGACTCTTCAAAATGGCGTCCGCAGGGCAGCAAACTTACATACTCAGGGAATCACAAGGAACTCAGGAGACAGAGGCAACAGGAGGAGACAATGCCAGGACAATGATAAACACAGAGATACAGACTTATTTTTGATTTGATGTTCATTCATTCATTTTAAAAGAACAATACAAAACAGTTTCATCAGATACAAGGATGAATAGACTTTTAGCTGAATGGATGGATGGATAGACAGTTAGCTGGATGGCTGATCTTTAACAAGTTCTAAAATCATTAAAATTTAACCTCAGCTTGTGCCTCTGACCCAACAGAACCTCCTTCAGCAGCAGAATCCTCTGTGGTTCTCTGACTTCATCAGTCTGCAGGACTTCATCAGTCTCTCTCCTGGTTCTGGAGGAGTTCTGACCCACTTTCCATTGTTGCTTCAGTTCTTTGAGGTTTCTGCTCAGCTCTCTGAAGGTTTCAGGTTCAGGTTCTGGACTCTGACTGGGCCGTTGATTTGATTTGATTTGATGTTTATTCATTCATTTTAAAAGAACAATACAAAACAGTTTCATCAGATACAAGAATACAAGTAGGATAAAATGAAAGGAGCAGAAAGAAGATGAAATCTTATTATATCTGCCCCTTATTTATTTCACAGTTTGTTCAACCAATGATAACCTTCAAACTACATCACAAAATGAATAACTCTACTTAATTTTTCTAACTGTAATACACAAACACACTAAGCTTCATCATATATAGTTTTTGAGCAAGTCCTTTAAGACCTTTTTCTTAAATGTATACATTGGGCAGCACGTTGGCACAACTGGTAGAGCTGCTGCCTCTCAGCGAGAAGGTTGCCGGTTCAAATCCCGGTCCGGGGCCTTTCTGGGTGGAGTTTGCATGTTCTCCCCGTGCATGCGTGGGTTTCCTCCGGGTACTCCGGTTTCCTCCCACAGACCAAAAAACATGCTTGTTAGGCTGATTGGTGACTCTAAATTGACCCTAGGTGTGAGTGTGAGAGTGGATGGTTGTTTGGTGTGAGTGAGACAGGTCCCTCTTGTAAATGAGTCCCCGTGACTCAACGAGGCTAGCCTGTATAAATAAAGGTTGAATGAATGAATGAATGAATTGATTTTGCATTTTTAACATCACTCTCCAGAACATTCCACAATCCAACTCCCTGAATTGAGGTAGACCGTCCCTTTAAGCTGGTTCTGAATTGTGGTTTGATGAATATCTGTCCCTTTAAGATTGTAATAACTTTGTCTAAATTTCTTTGGATATTTAAAGGTAATGTGTTATTATGAGCCCTATACATAACTGATAAAATACTATATTCTACCAATTCCTGGAATTTCAATAAATTTAGCTGAAGAAACAAGGTGTTTGATGGGTGACTGAAATGTTTTCTGGTGATTACTCTTACAGCTCTCTTTTGTAAAATAAAAACAGGCTTTGTAATTGTTTTGCACGCTTTTCCCCAAACCTCAATACAGTACAATAGATTAAATGTGGAACAATGATTGTGTTATACAACATATACAGAGCTTTATCAATTACAAAATCCCTGACTTTATATACAGGTACATGAACACACAGCATGACAATCACAAACACCTGGACAACAAAATGGAGGAGATAAGCAAGACAATTAACAGAGAGACCAGGGAGTGTAGGGATGGGGACCCATCACCTGAGAACAACATGCTTACAACTGTTATCTTGAAGTTCTAGGGTGTAGAGAGCCACAGAAACGGTTATGGTAGGCCGGATTTGGCCCACGGGCCTTGAGTTTGACACATGCGATCTAGTGGTACTAAAAGTAACAAAAGAAGAAAAAAAAACAGCCAAATATGTCTGCAGTTTAGCTAACAGACTTTGGAATGGGTACATTTTGTCCTTGTGAAACCTGTTGAAGAGAACCAAACTAAATACTCTGAAACTCAAACAACTTACTGTATAACAGTTCATGCACCGCTAGTTGGCAGTGTAGTGCAAATATTGCATAACTTGCTGCTACCAATTGTTGAATTTAATTAGCGGATTAGAATTAGCTTCCCCTAATTTTCATAAGACATTAGTGCTTTTGAAATTGCGGACCTAAATAAATTAATTAAGTGCTTTAGAAATAGCGGAACTAATTTTTGGATTAGCGTTGCCCACCACTGCTGACGTCATTACTTATGTAAGAAGTCTGATTTCCCGTTAGGGATGAAAAGAAAACAGTTCTCAGAACAGGGTCTGTTTCCCGTCAGTAATGGGAGCTTCGCACGAACATAAACAGTTTAGTTTATCTCGGAGGATAAGAAGGTTTTCCTTCGCAAGAAGGAAAATAAGATTAAGATTAATGACTTTGTTATTTTGGTTCTTACCAGATGTTCTATGAACCTTTGACCTGAACTTTTGAACGAGTGTTGGATTTCTGGACTAACTGTAATGTTTACCAAGTCATACAAATACATATCAGCACCTACACAATCAGAGGCACCCTGCTAGGGTTTATTGATTAGGCTAATACCCCATGGGCCATGAGGGAGGGGGGGAAATGGCCCCCTCCCTTTATGACGGCTGGTAGGCCAGAGGGGCCTGTTCTGCTGAAGTTATTTATGTGTTGTTTTTTGGTTTTTTGAGAGTCAATAAAACAGAGAGAGGCTGTTTTATGAGCTTTATTCGTGCTTATGTGCAATGACGTACATGATTCTATGTCACTCACAGCAGAGAGAGCATGATTTGTGCATGCGATAGATTTACCAGCTTTTTGTACCGTGTTACAAATAAAGTCTGGACATGAAAGGATCATTCCCAGTACTGCTTGGGTGGGTGATTGTGTAATGTGGGAACGTGGACCTGGTTCATCAGGCACGTTTCTGTCTGGTGTCCTGGTTCGCCGAAGAGGCCCTGTATCTGACCGCCTGGCAGATGACAAACCTGTTTTTGCTCCATGCATGCTCGGTGCGAGGTTGGCCCGGCGGGGGTCTCTGCCGGGGCTCCTCCTCGTATGCTGGCCGCTTCTGCGGTGGGGCACGCGTTGCCGAGCGGTGTCGAGGCTGCGCAGGTCTGCCTCCAGCAGACTCCCTTGGGGGGGCGAAGCTTCTCCGGGGAATGCCCACCCGGAGAGCTTCGGCCTGTCTGCGCCTTTGGTCCAGCTTGGTCTGAATTCGCTCCAAAGCTTTACCAAATAATCCCGTCGGCTCTATCGAGTGGTGGAGAAAAGGCACATTTTGTCCCTCAGGGAGATCTGTTAAAGTCATCCACAGGTGGCGAATTGCGATGACAACTTCTGCCATATCCCTGCCTTGAGCAACAACGGCTGTCCCCATCATGCGGAGCACAAAGTCTGTTGCCCTGCGGGCTTCATCCAGCAAGTCGGCGGCAGCCTGCTTGACAGTTGTTACCTGTAGCTGCTGCAGCTTTTCCACTAGGTAAGCCTGCATCAACGCGGATGCATTCATTGTGCGTGCCGCAAGTCCCTGAGCTCTGTAGCACTTCTCGAGTAGAGACGCTAAAGCTCAACAAGCCTTGCTGGGGAGAGTTGGTTTTGTCCCGGATGACTTAGGAGCCAGGTGAAACGCTTGTGTGTCCTCAATTTGAGGCACGTTAGCTATTCCGACCTCATCCATCCCATCAACGCCGAGGAACTGTGAGAGGGGAAGGAGCATAGGGGCTCTTGGTTGAGCCCAGGTACGAGTTAGTTCTGTGAGGATGTCTGGGAACACGGGCATCCTTTGCCTCGTGGCGGCTTGCTACGTCAAGTAAAAATAGTTTCCTGCCAGCCTCGTGACCTGTTGGCGAGACGGAGGCTCGGGCCATGGGATGTGTAGCGTGTCCGTTGCTCTGTGGCATAGGTCGAACAGAGCAGGGATGGAAAAGTCGGTTTCTGGGAGCACAGGTACCGGGGTCTGGGAGAGATCTTCCCAATGATCCTCCAGTTCCACGTCCGTGTCCTCCGCTGAAAATTCGCCCGAGGCTGAAATCAAGATCTCGTCCTCGTTCATCATGCCTCGGGTGTCAAACTCTACTGTTACGTCCACCATAGGAGCCAGCACGTCAGGGCTGTCGCCCCATTCGACTTGTGTGCTGTCATGTAGAGCCATGTTCTCAAGCTCCGGCGTAGGAGTGAGAGGCTCCATGGTGTCTGCATCCGCTTGTACTGCTGAAGTGCCCATGGCTTTGGCGACGAGGTCAACCCGGTGCCGTAGCACCGTATCCAGCATCAGGCTGCAGTGTGGGTAAAAGTCGGGCCGCGTCCAGCGCTGTTTTTGCGTGAAGCATTCCCAGGCAGACTGGACAGGCCTCATGGGTGTCAATCGCCGCGAGGGAGAAACCTCATCCGCTGGGACAGGCGTGCAAAGTTGGTCTCACCATCCCTCTGGTTTCCCTTGGAAATCTCGCCTTTCGCTTTCCTTTCTCCAGAGGCATGTCCGAGATAAGGCGAGCGAGTCCTTCCAGAATCTTTATTATTTTTCCCTTGAAATGTCTCTTCCGTCGCTTCGCTTTCGCTGGCTAGCTCGCTAGGAGTTAGCAAAGTAGCTTTTTATCTTGTGGGGTAGTCAGCGCCTCGAGCAAAGCAATCTGTAGAGAGATGAGAAAATACTTCGGGGTTAAGAGAAAATGTGCCGGACTAGCTTTCGCTAGTCCAGTAATACGCAGGAATAATTCTCTGTGCGCTCTGTGCAGGGAGCAAGCTCACCTCAAGTTGAGCAATGAAGCAACAGAGAAGTCCCGCAAAGAGGTAGTTCAGGTTTAGCGAGGTGAAGGGCAAAAAAGTGGAAGATGGATGGGCGTCAGCCGCTTAAGTACCCAGAGGGCGGGGCCTCTGGCGCGGCGTTGACGCCCCTGCCGTAACGGCGTGAGTATATTCCTTCAGGTAATCGCGCGGGGGCGCAATTCCCATAGCAAGTATGTTGTACCGAGAGACCAGACTAAAAGGGAACAGGATTTTATGAAAATGCTTGCACCGTTTATTTTATTATTGTAATCTTCAACGCAAAAAAATATATATGTTTTTTTATTTATTTATGAAGAGCTGGTCTCACCCGCCCCTTTTCCCACAGAGCCTCAGAACCAAAACTAAAAACCTAAAATCCTGTGTCGTCTTCCCCACCTGTCCCGGCTCTGAGCGCAGCTGACTCGCACACAGAAAGCCGCTCCAGAACCCGCATCCTCTCATGAAGGCTGAACCCCGACTCAGAACCAAAACTAAAACTAAAACCTAAAATCCTGTGTCTTCTTTCAGGCTCTGAGCGCGGCTGAAAGCTGCTCCAGAACCCGTCCTCATGTCCGAACCCCGACACTGGCAGACAGCTGAACCAGGACCGCCTGGGACGGACGGTGGAAGTGATTTTAAATAAACATTTTATGTATTTTATTTTTTTAATTTTTTTTTATCGCTTCAGCATTTTTTAAAACAGTTTTTGCACCACGAAGGATCTTCAGCGGTGACCAATGGAACGTGGAGCCGGGGAGATGACGCCCTGTCCGGCTTGGCTCTGAGGCTCATGGGCAGATGAGCGAGTGAGACCAGCAGAGCTCCATCCAGCTTGCTCTGAATTTTGTTGTTGATCACTAAGCACAAAAAAATGCCAGCATGTCAGCATTAGGCCAAAATGTGGTCATTATTGTTTTTAAAATATTTTAAATAGGTCCAGCAGCTGCTCCAGTCTGAGAAATTGCAAATGGCAGCTCAATGTTTTGAAAAGTTTCTGGAAGATTCAGTGACTCTGCCCCCGACCAATCAGGGACCGACAGTGTTCTGATGTCACGTTTTAGTACATACTCATTCGGGTTAGAACCACAGAGCAGAGGGTCCTGAAAATAGTAACAGTTCTTAAGTACTGGTACTAGGGTTGGGCGATATGGCTCGAAAATTATATTGTGATATTTCAGAGCATTATCAAGATAACGATAAATTTTGTGATATAACCAAAAAAAAAAAAATCAACTGTATTTGTCAGACTTTAACACCCTCCTGTGTACAACACGCTTTGTCCAATTATTGCCAATATATTGGAAAAATCTGTTTATAACACACTTTGTTGTATAACGTGCATCTATTATGCGTCACCGATACGCGATGCGTCAGCGCCTCATTTGCCCTGCTTAAAATGGCGGCCACAGAAGAGAGTGAGTACGAAGGACTTCAAAAGAAAACACGGTAAAAACAATTATTTATTTGCGAGAAAAAAAATATTTCTTAGCTGACTTTATAGCACAATGGTTCCTGAGCTTAACCGTTTCACGAAATGGTCAAATCTGCTGGATTAAAAAAAGTAGTTTGCCATTTCATGCGAGCGGGTGGGACGGTTTTATTTCTTTAAATTTAGCTAAATAAATGCTTTAAAAATATATTTCTTAGCTTACTTTATAGCACAAGGGTTCCTGAGCTTAACCGTTTCACGAAATGGTCAAATCTGCTGGATATTAAAAAAGTAGTTCGCCATTTCATGCGAGCGGGTGGTACGGCTTTATTTCTTTAAATTTAGCTAAATAAACGCTTAAAAAAATATTTCTTCGCTGACTTATGCCCCTTTTCCACTTGGTGGCCCGGGTCGGATGTGACGTCATATTTGCGTGCCAAACGCGCGTTGGACAGCATTTCCACCTCACAGATGCGCGGCGCCGCGCCAAGATTCCGGACTCATCTCAGTGCAGGGTCCAGGCTGGCTGGCCCCGAACCGTGGGTTGGAGGCTGGACTGAGTTTGAGGAAGTGGCTGCCGCGAGGGAGCAAACACCGAAGGACTTTACAAGATTAACATGGTAAAAACAATTATTTGTATTTAAAATTATAGCAAACATGTGTCTTAAGCCGAACTATTCCTTAATAAATTCACGTTGTTGTCAAAACGGCAGGATTTAAAAAAGTAGTTTCGCCACGTGCACGCGCGCCCCCGCGCGCGCACGTGAGCCGTCTTTATTTCTATAATGTAGCTAAATAAACGCTTTAAAAAATATATTTCATAGCTGACGTTATATCAAGAGGGTGCTTGAGCTTAACAGTTCCTTAATAATTTCACGTTGTGGTCAAATCAGCTGGATTTAACAAAGTAGGTCGACACGTGCACATCACATGCACGCGCGGGTGGGGTCGATCGGCGTTCTTTCTTTTAAATGTAGCTAAATAAAAGCTTAAAAAATATATTTCATAGCTGGCTTTATACCACGAGGGTTCCTCAGGTTAACAAGTCCTTAATAATGTCACGTTGTGGTCAAATCTGCTGGATTTAAATTGATTTGTTTTGACTAATTCCAAACCTGTCACATGTGCTTCGAAAATAAATTATTAAAAAATCGAATTTTAATTCAAATAACTCCAACAGCTTACAGTATGCACATAAACATGTAGTGATTACACTGTGTTGGTTTGAAAAATATCTGCTTTGTGGTTTCTGAGATCTAAGATATGTGTTAAATACTAGTAGAAAAAAAAAGCTAGGTCGACACACTTATGTCTATAAAAAATCGAATTTTAATTCAAATAACTCCAACAGCTTACAGTATGCACATAAACATGTAGTGATTACACTGTGTTGGTTTGAAAAATATCTGCTTTGTGGTTTCTGAGATATAAGTGTTAAATACTAGTAGAAAAAAAAGCTAGGTCGACACACTTATGTCTATAAAAAAATCGAATTTTAATTCAAATAACTCCAACAGCTTACAGTATGCACATAAACATGTTGTGATTACACTGTGTTGGTTTGAAAAATATCTGCTTTGTGGTTTCTGAGATATTTGATATATGTATATATATCTTACATATATCTTATAAAATATATCTACATATAAAACAGTTTCTAGACTGAATTACCGGTAACCATGTTTTTCTTTTTTTTACAGTTAAGACGAAGAAGTCAACACCAGAATTTATCAACTTGTGTCTTCTGGAGGAAGCCCATGAGACAACAGGAAAAAAATCATTTAGGTGGATGCAGTATTTATTTTTGTGCTTTTTTCACTTCTTAGTTTTCATAATAAACATTTTATTTCTTAAGTGGTGTCATTGAACAATAATTTCCTAAACATATTTTACAATGTTAAGTGTGTACAGTATAGTGTTTGTTTAAAAACATACTGGAAGTTAAGAATATTTTCCATTTGCATTTGACCTTTAAAGAATCATAAGAAAAAGATTATTAGATTTGAACAGCCATCCATCCATCCATCCATCCATCCTTCCTGATGTCGTGTCATGAGTAGTGCAGCAGCTTTTGCCAGGATGCACAGATGTCAACATGAACCCATCCATCCATCCATCCATCCATCCTGATGTCGGGTTGTGGGTGCAGCAGCTTTTCCAAGGATGCACAGACGTCGCCATCAACCCCGATGAAGCTGTTCTTGGATGCCCAAACGAGTTTCCTGATCAACAAACATTTAATTATTAATACTTTGTTTTTACGTTTAAAGAAACATGCTTTTAATGTTTATGGGACAGTTTAAACCAAATTATCCATTTGCATTTGACTTTGAATTATCCCTGACAAAATATTACCGTTTAAATTTAATGAAATACAAACATTTAATATTACAGGGCCAATTGAAACCTAATTAATTCCTAATCTGTACCTTACTGTAAAAATAGTTTAACTGATTACAGGGCAGTGTGATCAATGTGTTAAGCAATGTTAACAGGAACCTTGTGCATATATGAGAATAATCTTTATTATAAAGAAACAAAATGGAAAACACATGGGTTTAAAACAAGCTGAAAAGTCTATAAAGTAAGATCAGAGCATTAAATAGCTCAAGGGACATTACCGCCAACAGGTGGTGAGACAAGGTCCTGCAGGGTGTTCTTCTTCTAATGTTTAGTGGTGGCTAGTAAATAGCTTGAGGTAACACTACCGCCACCACGTGGTAGGACGAGTGAGATTCTACACCCCGCCCACAGAAGGGCTGCAGATAGTGAATGGAGACAAAACCGTACATGTGAGCCGATCCTAACTGGAACAGACCGGACCAGACTGAGCCGCTCTGGGCCGGTAAGTGGAAAAGGGGCATTTATAGCACAAGGGTTCCTGATTTCACGAAATGGTCAAATCTGCTAGATTATAAATTGTTTCGGTTTGACTTCTTCCAATGGTCGCGTGCACTACTAAAATAAATAAATAATAATAATAATAATAATAAAAATTGAATTTTATCTCAAATGTCTTATACAGCTAATAATTTGTAAATGACCACCAAATTACGCTCTGTAAGTTTCAAGAAAATCTGCGGTGTGGTTTATGAGTTATCTTGCTAACAACAACAGCGAACCTCACAGTTAACAGCAAGCTACATCCAGAGCAGGATGCGGGTAGCGACAGAGTCAGTCCGACCAGAGGAGGCTTTTTTCGGACACATGAGCTAGAAACGGTTTGGGTCGTTTGAAGCGCTCTGATATTAAAGGCACGGTCTGCGATTTCTGGAACACGCTGGCACTTAGTAAAATTTTGAACAGAGACCTTTCTCCCTCCTCCCCCTTGCACTCTGGCTGACTTGCAGCTCCGCCTCCTTAGCTCCTCCTTCACAGCATGGCCAGTCTCGTGAACGCGCATGTATGTAAACAGTTGTAATGGCGTCGGCGCAGTCACCGGTAAGAGGATGGACTATTTCCTTCTCAAATCTTTGCGTATTTGTAATAAAGTATTGTAAATTATGTATAACCCTTTCAATAAGTTATGTGTAGCTTTTACTTTGCTGTAGTGTGGCATTTTATCTGTGTTATGCATCTAGAGTTTGTCTATGGGCTCCGACGAGGAATTTACACCCAGAGGGATTTCTACGGTCCGAAGAGGAAGCAGACTGCGTGGAAGATCAGGCAGGTCACGTGGAAGACGAAGCAGAGGACGCCGTGGGCGCTCAACTACAGACAACTTCAGCAGAGAAGACATGGCTCGTGTTGACATTTTAAGATTGGAGAGGATTGCTTATGAACGTGTAAGCTATCTGTTATATAAATATGTTTAGCCTATATAAACGTACATATTTATAGATAAAGAATATATATATGGATGTACTACAGTACATATATATATA
>JBBPBX010046217.1:0-26674 GCA_038048925.1 Garcialebias charrua | reverse complement strand
GGGGGGGGGGGACTATGTACCATTTTCTTTATATCATCTCAATCAGTAACTTAAAAAAAAAGTTATACAAGTTTCAGAAAAGCATAGTCACTGCTCAGTCCATTGAAGCTTGTCCTTTCAAATATGTAGTTTAATATTTATACCAGGGTTTGTGTACTGACAAGGAACTGGTTTTTTTTATGAGGCAGAAGAACAAAAACACTTATTAGCAGAGAGATTGCTGTTTTTCAAGAGTGTTGACCCACTGCTTCAAACTGATGCAACACAAGAACTATACAACACATTAAATGGAAATAAAATACAAGTTTAACATAACAAACATTATAGTTTGAGCTGAACAGCCATGCTACAGCAAAGAGACAGCAAGTGCTCACTGATCTCAGAGGAAGGATGTGGCCCACTTAAGTAGGCTGCTCACACCTGCACATGGTTTCATTAATTAAACCATTAGTTGAGGATTCTACCAGAAAAACACAAACATTATGTACAGACTCGTAACACTTTTAGAAAGGATTGTTCTAAGCAATCAAGCCTGTAAAAATACTGAAAGGTTACTTATTGAAAGTGCACCTACTAAGACATCATATGCCACTTTGCCTCTATACCAACATCAACTACCTCATACATATCGTACATCAACTTATATGCTGCTGTGCCACTCTTTACAAATGTCAACGCTAGAAACTTCAGTTTATTTTATAGATTTACGTTTTTATACTTTTCATACTACTATGCAAAAACTCAGGACAGTATTACACTTTTATTATTTCATTTTATGCTTATGTTCATTGGGTGTTTGGTGTTTTAGGGGTGTTTGGTGTTTCAGTGTTGGTGTAAATTTTCATACTTTTATACTATTATGAAAAAACTCAGGACAGTGTTACACTTTTTTACTATTTTATGCTTATGTTTATTAAATGTTTTAGTGTTTAGTGTTTAGATGGTTACTGTTGCACCGAGGGACTGAGAGAAACGCAATTTCGGTCCTGTGTATTCCTGTACATATTGCAGTTCTGACAATAAAGTTGACTTTGACTTTTGACTTTGACTTTGACATTGTCCCAGCAACAAATAAAAACCCTTGTAGGAATGAGCTCCATCACAGCAGCTGCTGGTTCTCATGCTGTAATAAAATCAAGAAGAATGAATTTCAGGATTTCTCAGGGGGAAAAAGTGTTTATTGACTGCACCAAAAATAAATGAATAAATAAAAAATATGGACAGAAATTAATGTGTGGGTAATTTTTTACCTAAAAGACAATACAAGGGTTAACTGATTTGACAGTCCATCATTAGAAGACCTCAAGTTGAACTGGTAGAACAAAACAAAACTTGTGTTTATATCCATATGCAATAAAGCAACCTTCTCTCACAGCGTTGTTCAAAAGACGAGCCCAAACGTATACGTATTCACCCCACGAGGATCTTGACAAAATCTTTCAATGAGCACATGTCAGTTCAGTGAACCCCTGAAATTTACCAACGTTACTTTCGTAGAGCACCTGCAAATTGTGAAAACCAACAAATAATGGATGTGTTCAAAAAGCATCAGAATAATTTATTGTCAACCAAGTACATTTGCTTTGGGGCCATTGTAATAAAAAAGTAGATTTAAGTTTGTTGCTGATCGCTGCTACCGTATTTCCACCTGATAGGTCGCACCGTTATATAGATCGCTTTGTCCAATTATTGGCAAAAAATTAGAAAAATCCATAAACATGTCGCACCTTTATTTAGGTCGCATCTATTATGCATCACCGCTACGCGACGCGTCAGCGCCTTATTTGCCCTGCTGAAAATGGCGGCCACAGAAGCAAGCACGGAAGGGATTTACAAGATTAACACGGTAAAAACTATTATTTGTTTGCTAAAAATTATAGCTGACATTATAGCACAAGGGTCCCTGAGCTTAACCGTTCCTTAATAAATTCACACAATGGTCAAATCTGCTGGATTTCACTTTGACGTCTTACAAACGGTCGCGTGCACTGCAAAAATAAATTATAAATAAATCAAATTATAGCTCAAATGTCTGATACAGGTCACAGTTTGTAAATGACCACCTAGTAATTATGTTCTGTAGATTTCAAGAAAATCCGTGGTGTGGTTTATGAGTTATTTAGACAAATAGTAGCAGGAAAATAACCCGAAGCTAACGCGACACATTTACATCTATAAAACATTTTTTTTAAGTCTCGAACATCTCATAAAGCTAGTCACTTGTAAATGTCCATACAGTGATTACTTTGTGAGTTTGATAAAAATTTGTCCTGTGGTACTTGACTTATCTTGCTAACATCAGCTAACAAACATAGCTAACAGTACCCTGATGCATGCTCAACAGTAGCTAACAGTAGTTACCTCCAGAGCAGGAGGCCGGGCAGCGACGGAGTCAGTCCGACCAGAGGAGAATTTTTTCGGACACATGAGTTGGAAACGGTTGGTGGACTCTCTGGAAGTGTCCCCTAGTGGACAAAAGTGGTACTGCACCTTTTTTTGCCAAAATGAAAAACGGTCACATCTGATGGGGATTTTAAACCCCTGTTACCTTAATAAAAACCACACAAGAATAAACAAGAGACGGACGTCGGAGAGCCTTGAATTATTTATCGACGAGTATTTTGAAAAGTTTGTGATGAGTAACCCCAATGCTACATCCAGTGCGGCTAGCGAGTCGGCTAGTGCTAACGAGCCGAAGCCCAATGCTAAGCGGTACCGACAGGGTAGCTCTGATAGCGTATCAGAACCGTCGGTGGATAGTTCAGGCTTCATGGTAATTTTGGAGTCAATTGATCAAAAGTTGTCTAGCTTGGACGCCCAGCTAGCGTTAGTAGAGGTGTTGCAGAAGGAATTTCAGAGTTTGAGACAGTCACTGGAGTTCACCCAGGAGCAGGTAACATCTCTTGCTAATGAAAACATTGAGCTAAAGGGGACAGTTAGACAGCTTACAGATCAGATGTCGCAGCTTTCCGGCAATAATAAAAAAAATTAAAGAGTCAGTATTAGACATCCAAGCCAGAAGTATGCGGGACAATGTTGTTTTCTCTGGGATTCCAGAAGGAGCGGAGGAGAAACCCGAGGCCTCGGTTCGGGCCTTCTTTCAAAACCAGCTAAAGCTGCCGAGTGAAACGGTTAATGCTATTACTTTTCATCGAGTTCACCGCCTTGGTGCTAAATGACCTGGGAATAGTAGACCGCGCCCAATAATAGCCAAATTTGAACATTATAAACAAAAAGAACAGGTTAAAAGCCGAGGTAGGGAACTGCGTAACACCCACTTTAGCATGAACGATCAATTCCCTGCAGAAATTCTGAGTAGAAGGCGCGTTCTGTTCCCGATAAGAAAGGAAAATATTAGCAAAGGAAGAAGAGCTAACATCTCTGTGGATAAACTCTACATAAACGGTCAGTTGTTTAGAGATCCAGAAGCTACTCCTTAGCTTTATTAGCCATATCATCAAGGTAAGAACTATATCGGTTGCTAATATTAATTAATATTATTAAATATAGTATTTATTAATATTACTTACCAGATATATTTAAATTTTCAGCACAGCTCGGTTGGTGGGGTCACACAGATCATGTTTGTACACGAGATGGGATGACACGATGTGGTAAGAGGGTTCTTTTGTTGTGTTTTCTTATTATGTTTTGATGTTTACTATTTCTATTTGTGTTCTTGTTTCTATTTTTCTAACTTAACAATTGTCAGCACACAAGCACAAGGGTTCACGTACATACTTATATATCCATACAAATACTTCATAAATGAAAAATTCCCTGCTTCATTTTTAAAAACAGTACTTGTTTTATATATAGATCATAAATAATTAATCCTTAAGGAATATGTTTTTGTCTGGATCTATTATTATCTTTTATATTTGTGATAATGGATGTGGTATAGATATATTATCATTAGAACACTAGAACACATTAGAATACTTTGAACCTGTGAAGAGTTCCACCCACATATTAATAGGTTGGCCTTGACAATGCTTCGAAGCTACAGAGTGTTCCACCCACATATAAATATGTTGGCCTTGACAACGCATTGGATCTGTAGAGTGTTCCGCCCCCATATAAATAGGTTGGCCTTGACAATGCTTCGAAGCTACAGAGTGTTCGACCCACATATAAATAGGTTGACCTTGACAATGCATTGAATCTGTGGAGTGTTCCGCTCATATATACATAGGTTGCACTTGAGAATGCTTTGCAGCTGCAATTGTTTCCGCCCACATATAAATAGGTTGTTCTTGACAACACTTTGAAGTTGCAGAGTGTTCCATCCACATATAAATAGGTTGGCCTTGACAATGCTTTGAAGCCGCGGAGTGTTCCACCCACATATAAACATGTTGACCTTGACAACTGCTGGGGAGTGTTCACCCACATATAAAGATGTTGGCCTTGACAATGCTTTGAAGATGTGCAATGTTCCGTCCACATATTAATAGGCTTGACTTGACAACGTATTGAAGTTATGGAATGTTCTGCCAACATATACATAGGTTGACCTTGACAATGCATTGAATCTGTGGAGTGTTCCGCCCATAAATAAATAGGTTGCACTTGACAATGCTTTGCAGTTTTAGTTGTTTCCGCCCACATATAAATAGGTTGGCCTTGACAACAGCTGTGGAATGTTTGCCCAAATATAAATAGGTAGCCTTGACAATGCATTGGATCTATTTATATGTGGGCAAACATTCCGCAGCTGTTTTCAAAGCCAACCTATTTACATGTGGGCGGAACAATCCACAGCTTTACAGTGTTGTCAAGGCCAACCTATTTGTATGTGGGCAGAAAACTCTGCAACTTCAACGTGTTGTCAAGATAAGCCTATTAATATGTGGGCGGAACACTGTACAGCTTCAAAGCATTGTCCAGACCAACCTATTTATATGTGGGTAGAACACTCCTAAGATTTAAAACATTCTCAAGGCCAACGTATTTATATGTGGCCGAACACTCCGTATCTTCAAAGCGTTGTCAAGGCCAACCTATTTATATGTGGGTGGAACACTTCGCAGTTTCAATGCATTGTCAAGGCCAACATATTTATATGTGGGCGGAACACTCTGTAGCATCGAAGCATTGTCAAGTCCAACCCATTTATATGAGGGCAGAACACTCTACTGATCCAATGTGTTGTCAAGGTTACCTATTTACATGTGGGCAAACATTCCGCAGCTGTTGTCAAGGCCAACCTATTTATATTTGGGCTGAAAACTCTGTAGCTTCGAAGCATTGTCAAGGCCAAATTATTTATATGTGGGTGGAACGCTGCACAGCTTTAAATCATTGTCCAGGCCAACGTAATTATATGTGGGTCGAACACTCCGCATCTTCAAAATGTTGTCAAGATCACCTTTGTCAAGGCCAACCTATTTATATATGGATGGAATACTCTGCAGCTTCAAAGTGTTGTCAAGGCCAACCTATTTATATGTGGGTGGAACACTTCGCAGTTTCAATGCGTTGTCAAGGCCAACATATTTATATGTGGGCGGAACACTCTGTAGCTTTGAAGCATTGTCAAGGCCAACCTATTTATGTGGGGCGGAACACTCTACAGATCCAATGCGTTGTGAAGGTTACCTATTTATATGTGGACAAACATTCCGCAACTGTTGTCAAGGCAAACCTATATAAATGTGGGCAGAACACTCCGCAGCTTCAAAGCATTGTCAAAGCCAACCTATTTATATGTGGGCGGAACATTCTACAGCTTTAAAGTGTTGTCAAGGCCAACCTATTTGTATGTGGGCAGAACACTCAGCAACTTCAACGTGTTGTCAAGGTAAGCCTATTAATATGTGGGCGGAACAGTGCACAGCTTCAAAGCATTGTCCAGACCAACCTATTTATATGTGGGTAGAACACTCCTAAGATTTAAATTTTTCTCATGGCCAACGTATTTATATGTGGCCGAACACTCCGCATCTTCAAAGCATTGTCAAGGCCAACCTATTTATATGTGAACGGAACATTCCGCAGGTTCAAAACTTTGTCAAGGCCAACCTATTTATATATGGATGGAATACTCTGCAGTTTCAAAGTGTTGTCAAGGCCAACCTATTTATATGTGGGTGGAACACTTCGCAGTTTCAATGCATTGTCAAGGCCAACATATTTATATGTGGGCGGAACACTCTTTAGCTTCGAAGCATTGCCAAGGCCAACCCATTTATTTGGGGGCGGAACACTCTACTGATCCAATGTGTTATCAAGGTTACCTATTTACATGTGGGCAAACATTCCGCAGCTGTTGTCAAAGACAACCTATTTATATGTGGACGGAACACTCCACAGCTTCAAAGCATTGCCAATGCCAACCTATTTATATGTGGACCGAACCTTGCGCAGCTGTTGTCAAAGCCAACCTATTTTTATGTGGATGGAACACTCCGTAACTTCAAAGCCATCTCAAGGCCAAACTATTTATATGTAGGTGGAACACTGCACAGCTTTAAAGCATAGTCCAGGCCAACGTATTTATATGTGGTTCGAACACTCCGCATCTTCAATTTTTTTTCACGGCCAACTTTGTCAAAGCCAACCTATTTATATATGGATGGAATACTATGCAGCTTCAAAGCATTGCCAATGCCAACCTATTTATATGTGGACCGAACCTTGCGCAGCTGTTGTCAAAGCCAACCTATTTTTATGTGGATGGAACACTCCGTAACTTCAAAGCCATCTCAAGGCCAAACTATTTATATGTAGGTGGAACACTGCACAGCTTTAAAGCATAGTCCAGGCCAACGTATTTATATGTGGTTCGAACACTCCGCATCTTCAAATTTTTTTCACGGCCAACTTTGTCAAAGCCAACCTATTTATATATGGATGGAATACTATGCAGCTTCAAAGTGTTGTCAAGGCCAACCTATTTATATGTGGGTGGAACACTTCGCAGTTTCAATGCGTTATCAAGGCCAACATATTTAGATGTGGGCGGAACACTCTGTAGCTTCGAAGCATTGTCAAGGTCAACCTATTTATATGGGGGCGGAACACTCTACAGATCAAATGCATTGGCAAGGTTACCTATTTATATGTGGGCAAACATTCCGCAGCTGTTACCAAAGCCAACCTATATATATGTGGGCGGAACACTCCGCAGCTTCAAAGCATTGTCAAAGCCAACCTATTTATATGTAGGCGGAACATTCCACAACTTTACAGTGTTGTCAAGGCCAACCTATTTGTATGTGGGTGGAACACTTCGCAGTTTCAATGCGTTATCAAGGCCAACATATTTATATGTGGGCGGAACACTCTGTAGCTTCGAAGCATTGTCAAGGTCAACCTATTTATATGGGGGCGGAACACTCTACAGATCAAATGCATTGTCAAGGTTACCTATTTATATGTGGGCAAACATTCCGCAGCTGTTACCAAAGCCAACCTATATATATGTGGGCGGAACACTCCGCAGCTTCAAAGCATTGTCAAAGCCAACCTATTTATATGTAGGCGGAACATTCCACAACTTTACAGTGTTGTCAAGGCCAACCTATTTGTATGTGGGTAGAACACTCGGCAGCTTCAACGTGTTGTCAAGGTAAGCCTATTAATATGTGGGCGGAACATTGTGTAACTTCAAAGCATTGTCCAGACCAACCTATTTATATGTGGGTAGAATACTCCTAAGATTTAAAACATTCTCAAGGCCAACGTATTTATATGTGGCCGAACACTCTGCATCTTCAAAGCGTTGTCAATGCCAACCTATTTATATGTGAGCGGAACATTCCACAGCTTCAAAACTTTGTCAAGGCCAACCTATTTATATATGGATGGAATACTCTGCAGCTTCATAGTGTTGTCAAGGCCAACCTATTTATATGTGGGTGGAAAACTTCGCAGTTTCAATGCATTGTCAAGGCCAACATATTTATATGTAGGCGGAACACTCTACTGATCCAATGTGTTGTCAATAATACCTATTTACATGTGGGCAAATGTTCTGCAGCTGTTGTCAAGGCCAACTTATTTATATGTGGGAGGAACACTCAGCAACTTCAAAGCATTGTCAAGGCCAACCTTTTACATATGTGGACGGAACCCTCTGCAGCTGTTGTCAAAGCCAACCTATTTATATGTGGGCGGAACACTCCATAATTTCAAAGCCTTCTCAAGGCCAAACTATTTATATGTGGGATGAACACTCCACAGCTTTAAAGTGTTGTCAACGCCAACCTATTTATATGTGGGTGGAACACTTCGCAGTTTCAATGCATTGTCAAGGCCAACACATTTATATGTGGGTTGAAAACTCTGTAGCTTCAAAGCATTGTCAAGGCCAACCCATTTATATGGGAGCGGAACACTCTACTTATCCAATGTGTTGTCAAGGTTACCTATTTACATGTGGGCAAATATTCCGCAGCTGTTGTCAAGGCCAACCTATTTATATGTGGGCGGAACACTCCGCATCTTCAAAGCATTGTCAAGGCCAACCTATTTATATATGGACGGAACCCTCCGTAGCTGTTGTCAAAGCCAACCTAATTATATGTGGGTGGAACACTCTGAAGCTTCAAAGCCTTCTCAAGGCCAAACTTATATGTGGGATGAACACTCCAGAGCTTTAAAGTGTTGTCAAGGCCAACCTATTTGTATGTGGGCGGAACACTCCGCAGCTTCAAAGCATTCTCAAGGCCAAATTATTTATATGTGGATGGAACATTGCACAGCTTTAAATCATTGTCCAGGACAACGTATTTATATGTGGGTCGAACACTCTGTATCTTCAAAATGTTGTCAAGGCCACCTTTGTCAAGGCCAACCTATTTATATGTGGATGGAATACTCTGCAGCTTCAAAGTGTTGTCAAGGCCAACCTATTTATATGTGGGTGGAACACTTCGCAGTTTCAATGCGTTGTCAAGGCCAACCTATTCATATGTGGGCGGAACATTCCACAGCTTTAAAGTGTTGTCAAGGCCAACCTATTTGTATGTGGGCAGAACACTCGGCAGCTTCAACGTGTTGTCAAGGCCAACCTATTTATATGTGGGTGGAACACTACGCAGTTTCAATAAATTGTCAAGGCCAACATATTTATATGGGGGCGGAACACACTGTAGCTTCGAAGCATTGTCAAGGCCAACCCATTTATATGGGGCGGAACACTCTACTGATCCAATGTGTTATCAAGGTTACCTATTTACATGTGGGCAAACATTCCGCAGCTGTTGTCAAAGCCAACCTATTTATATGTGGGTGGAACACTCCACAGCTTCAAAGCATTGTCAATGCCAACCTATTTATATGTGGACCAAACCTTGAGCAGCTGTTGTCAAAGCCAACCTATTTATATGTGGGCGGAACACTCCGTAACTTCAAAGCCTTCTCAAGGCCAAACTATTTATATGTGGGACGAACACTCCATAGCTTTAAAGTGTTGTCAAGGCCAACCTATTTATACGTGGGTCGAACACTCTATATCTTCAAATTGTTGTCAAGGCCAACTTTATCAAGGCCAACCTATTTATATATGGATGGAATACTTTGCAGCTTCAAAGTGTTGTCAAGGCCAACCTATTTATATGTGGGTGGAACACTTCGCAGTTTCAATGCGTTATCAAGGCCAACATATTTATATGTGGGCGGAACACTCTGTAGCTTTGAAGCATTGTCTAGGCCAACCTATTTATATGGGGTGGAACACTCTACAGATCCAATGCGTTGTCAAGGTTACCTATTTATATGTGGGCAAATATTCCGCAGCTTTTGTCAAGGCCAACCTATATATATGTGGGCGGAACACTCCGCAGCTTCAAAGCATTGTCAAAGCCAACCTATTTATATGTGGGCGGAACACTCCGCATCTTCAACGTGTTGTCAAGGTAAGCCTTTAATATGTGGGCAGAAGATTGCACAACTTCAAAGCATTGTCCAGTCCAACCTATTTATGTGTGGGTAGAACACTCCTAAGAATTAAAACATTCTCAAGGCCAACGTATTTATATGTGGCCGAAGACTCCGTAGCTTCAAAACTTTGTCAAGGCCAACCTATTTATATATGGACGGAATACTCTGCAGCTTCAAAGTGTTGTCAAGGCCAACCTATTTATATGTAGGTGGAACACTTCGCAGTTTCAATGCATTGTCAAGGCCAACATATTTATATGTGGGCGGAACACTCTGTAGCTTTGAAGCATTGTCAAGGCCAACCATTTATATGGGGGCGGAACAGTCTACTGATCCAATGTGTTGTCAAGGTGACCTATTTACATTTGGGCAAACATTCTGCAGCTGTTGTCAAGGCCAACCTATTTATATGTGGGTGGAACACTCTGCATCTTCAAAGCATTGTCAAGGCCAACCTATCAAAGCATTGTCAAGGCCAACCTATTTATATGTGGACGGAACCCTTCGAGCTGTTGTCAAAGCCAACCTATTTATATGTGGGTGGAACACTCCGAAGCTTCAAAGCCTTCTCAAGGCCAAACTATTTATATGTGGGATGAACACTACACACTTTAAAGCATAGTCCAAGCCAACCTATTCATATGTGGGCGGAACACTCCGAAGATTCAAAACGTTCTCAAGGCCAACCTATTTATATGTGGGTGAACACTCCGCAGCTGTTGTCAAGACCAACCTATTTATATGTGGGCGGAACATCCAATAACTTCAACATGTTGTCAAGGCAAGCCTATTAATATGCTGGCGGAACACTCTGTAGCTTCGAAGCATTGTCATGGCCAACCTATTTATGTGTAGGCGGAACACTCTGTAGCTTCGAAGCATTGTCAAGGCCAACCTATTTATATGGGGGCGGAACACTCCACAGATTCAATGCGTTTGTCAAGGCTACCTATTTATATGTGGGCAAACATTCTGCAGTTGTTGTCAAGGCCAACCTGTTTATATGTGGGCAGAAAAATCCATAACTTCAATATGTTTCCAAGGCCAACCTATTTATTTGTGGGCAAACACTCCACAGCTTTTGTCAAGGTCAACCTATTTATATGTGGGTGTAACACTTCGCAGTTTCAAAGCATTGTCAAGGCCAACATATTTATATGTGGGCGGAACAATCAATCGATCTGCACACTGGTCGTTCTATTTCCGGTTTATTGACCAATAGTAGAGCTGGACATAGAAAGCAGCCCTCCTCATTAACATAACGATGAGGCAGAAAACAAAACAGAAATAAATACAGCAAATAATACAGCAATAAATAAATACAGCAAACGGAAAAACAGCGAGAAAAAGGCAAAGCAAAATATCTATTGTTATTGACGGAAACTCATGTGTAAGGAGATATAAAAAAGAATATATATATTTATGCTTTTATTTCTCATGTGTAAGGAGATATAAAAAAGAATATATATATTTATGCTTTTATTTCTCATTAAAATATATATTTCTACTTTGATTTATATATTTATTCTTTTATTTATTATTATTTAGGATATATATTTCTACTTTGATTTATATATGTATTGTTTTATGTCAGATATATATTTATTCTTTTATTTATTATTATGTCAGTTTGGTCCTCCATAGTTATGAGTCCAGATAATTTTTGATCTGAGAGTTTATCAGTTTTTCTAGAACCTTGGCTAAGATGCAGAGTTTAGAGATCGGTCGATAATTGTTCAGTGAGGTGGGGTCACCTCCCTTCAGCAAAGGAAGAACAAAGGCTGTTTTCCAAGCATCCGGAATGGTGTTTTGGCTTATGGACAGATTAAAGATGTGGGTCACAGGGACTGTGATGATATGAGCAGCCAGCCTTAAGAAATAAGGTGGAAGTTCATCTGGACCTGCAGATTTTTTAGGATCAAGATCATTTAACAGTTTATTTACCTCACTGACTGAGAACGGAGAAAAAGAGAAGGTGTGATTAACTGATGGTTGACTTGTATGACTGACCACTACCTGGTGGTGAGTTGGCTCCGATGGTGGGGGAGGATGCCGGTCAGACCTGGCAGACCCAAACGTATTGTGAGGGTCTGCTGGGAACGTCTGGCAGAGTCTCCCGTAAGGCGGAGCTTTAACTCCCACCTCCGGGAGAGCTTTGAACACGTTCCGAGGGAGGCGGGGGACATTGAGTCCGAGTGGGCCATGTTCCGCGCCTCTATTGTCGAGGCAGCTTATCAGAGTTGTGGCCGCAAGGTTGTTGGTGCCTGTCGTGGTGGCAACCCTCGAACCCGGTGGTGGACACCGGCGGTGAGGGATGCTGTCAGGCTGAAGAAGGAGTCCTATTGGGCCTTTTTGGCCTGTGGGACCCCGGAAGCAGCAGATAGGTACCGACAGTCCAAGCGGCATGCGGCTCGGGTGGTTGCTGAGGCAAAAACTCGGGCGTGGGAGGAGTTCGGAGAGGCCATGGAGAATGACTTCCGTACGGCTTCGAGGCGATTCTGGTCCACCATCCGGCGTCTCAGGGGGGGAAAGCGGTACGCGACCAACACCATTTATGGTGTTGGTTTTTAAACCTCTTTTATGTTGTGTATGTGAAGCACCTTGATAACAGTTTACCTGTTTTAACCGTGCTATAGAAATAAAATTGACTTGACTTGACTTGACTTATGGTGGGGATGGCGTGCTGTTGACCTCAACTCAGAATATTGTGAGTCGGTGGGCGGAATACTTCAAAGACCTCCTCAATCCTACTGGCACGTCTTCCACTGAGGAAGCGGAGCCTGGGGACTTTGGGTCGGGCTCTCCAATCTCTGGAGCTGAGGTCACCGAGGTGGTTAAAAAGCTCCGCGGTGGCAGGGCTCCAGGGGTGGATGAGATTCGCCCTGAGTTCCTTAGGGCTCTGGATGTTGTGGGGTTGTGTTGGCTTACGCGACTCTGCAATATCGCGTGGACATCGGGGGCAGTTCCCTTGGATTGGCAGACTGGGGTGGTGGTTCCCCTATTCAAAAAGGGGGACCGTAGGGTGTGTTCCAACTATAGGGGGATCACACTCTTAAGCCTCCCTGGTAAGGTCTATTCAGGGGTTCTGGAGAGGAGGGTCCGTCGGATAGTCGAACCTCGGATTCAGGAGGAGCAGTGTGGTTTTCGTGCTGGTCGTGGAACACTGGACCAGCTCTACACCCTCAGCAGGGTCCTGGAGGGCGTGGGAGTTTGCCCAACCAGTTTACATGTGCTTTGTGGACTTGGAAAAGGCATTCGACCGCGTCCCTCGGGGGGTTCTGTGGGGGGTACTCCGGGAGTATGGGGTACCAGGCCCATTGATATGGGCTGTTAGGTCCCTGTACGACCGGTGTCAGAGCTTGGTCCGCATTGCCGGTAGTAAGTCAGGCTCGTTTCCAGTGAGAGTTGGACTCCGCCAAGGTTGCCCTTTGTCACCGATTCTGTTCATAACTTTTATGGACAGAATTTCTAGGCGCAGCCAAGGTGTTGAGAGGATCCGTTTTGGTGGCCTTAGAATCGCTTCTCTGTTTTTTGCAGATGATGTGGTCCTGTTGGCTTCATCAGATCGTGATCTACAGCTTTCGCTGGAGCGGTTT
This sequence comes from Garcialebias charrua, assembly GCA_038048925.1. Classification (NCBI taxonomy): domain Eukaryota; kingdom Metazoa; phylum Chordata; class Actinopteri; order Cyprinodontiformes; family Rivulidae; genus Garcialebias; species Garcialebias charrua. The sequence continues at coordinate 13,190 of JBBPBX010046217.1, read as the reverse complement.
GCAGCCGAGTGTGATGCGGCCGGGATGAGGATCAGTTCCTCCAAATCCGAGGCCATGGTCTTGAGCCGGAAAAGGGTAGCATGCCCTCTCCGGGTCGGGGATGAGGTCCTGCCCCAAGTGGAGGAGTTTAAGTATCTCGGGGTCTTGTTCACGAATGAGGGAAAACTGGAGCGTGAGATCGATAGGCGGATAGGTGCAGCATCCGCAGTGAAGCGGGCTCTGTACCGGTCTGTCGTGGTGAAGAGAGAGCTGAGTCGAAAGGCAAAGCTCTCAATTTACCGATCGATCTACGTTCCCACCCTCATCTATGGTCATGAGCTTTGGGTTGTGACCGAAAGAACGAGATCTCGGATACAAGCGGCTGAAATGAGTTTTCTCCGCAGGGTGTCTGGACTCTCCCTTAGAGATAGGGTGAGAAGCTCGGTCATCCGGGAGGGACTCGGAGTAGAGCCGCTGCTTCTCCACATCGAGAGGAGCCAGTTGAGGTGGCTCGGGCATCTGGTTAGGATGCCTCCTGGACGCCTCCCTGGGGAGGTGTTCCGGGCATGTCCCACCGGGAGGAGACCCAGAGGAAGACCCAGGACACGCTGGAGGGACTATGTTTCTCGGCTGGCCTGGGAACGCCTTGGGATTCCCCCAGAGGAGCTGCTCCATGTGGCTAGGGAGAGGGAAGTCTGGGCCTCCCTACTTGGGCTGCTACCCCCACGACCTGACCCCAGATAAGCGGACGAGAATGGATGGATGGATGACTTGTAGGAGGGATTTGATTTGTAGAAGTTTGATTATTATACAAAGTGGCTGATTTTCCATTTGTAACTGTGTCACATAATGAATTGGAAGCAACAAAATGTTTATTGAAACAGTTCAGGATCTCGTGCTTATTTGACACAGGAACAGAGTCAACAAGAAGTTGTGATAGGAGGTCAGATGATTGGGAGGTGCCTGAGAGAGATTTGATGGTTTTCCAGATTTTTTTAGGATTGTTTAGATTTTTGAAGGTCTGCGATAAGAAGTAGTTACATTTTCCGGCTTTGATGGCAGTTGTGCATTTATTCCTTAGCTTCCGAAATTTCAACCAATCAGTATCGGAGTGTGATTTTCTTGCTACGGCCCAAAGATGATCTCTCCAGTGCAGGAGATCAGCTAGTTCAGGAGTAAACCAGGGGCTGCCACAGCCCTTTATCCTGAACTGCCGGAAAGGAGCGTGTTTGTTTACAAAGTAAATGAAACTATTATGAAAATAGTTCCAAGCGGTGTTCACGTCGTTGATTAGTAGAATACGTTGCCAATCAAAGTGGGATAGATCCCAAAGGAATGACTGTTCACTGAAACGTTTCAAATCCCTTTTTTGAATTATTCTGGGCTTAGCAGGTGGAAGTTTAGTAGATCTAAGACCTGCTATTACGGAATGATCACTCAAAAAGTTAGCAAATACACCTATACCAGGAGATTTGTGAGGTGCATTTGTGAAAAACAGATCTAAGGTGGAAGATTTTTCGGGACATTTTATGTTTGGTCTGGTAGGAGAATTGATAAGTCGATAAGCTGCTAACTGTTATAGAGTGAGCACACACCAAGAGACTGAGGGGGACGCTTTTTTGTCACGGACCACATCCGGCGCTGCTCGTAAATACGTTATTTCGTTTTTACTGATAGATAATTAGTTATTAGCGGTACTGCATTTTAAATAAAAATAGCACATATCCGCTTATGAATTATAAAACTTAGTAAATCCACTGTAAAGCTAACAGATTATTTAGCTACGCTATGAGCGGATTAGCGCATTAGCGCTACCTAGTGGTCGGTGGCCCACCATTGGACATCACACACCTCTGAATTCACTTTGTGAATTTCTGGTGATATCACACACCTCTGAATTCTCTTTGTGAATTTCTGGTGACATCACACACCTCTGAATTCACTTTGTGAATTTCTGGTGAAATCACACACCTATGAATTTCAGGTGACATAACACACCTCTGAATTCACTTTGTGAATTTCTGGTGACATCACACACCTCTGAATTCTCTTTGTGAATTTCTGGTGACATCACACACCTCTGAATTCACTTTGTGAATTTCTGGTGAATCACACGCCTCTAAATTCACTTTGTGAATTTCTGGTGACATCACACACCACTGAATTCACTTTGTGAATTTCTGGTGACATCACATACCTCTGAATTCTCTTTGTGAATTTCTGGTGACATCACACACCTCTGAATTCACTTTGTGAATTTCTGGTGACATCACACACCACTGAATTCACTTTGTGAATTTTTGGTGACATCACACACCTCTGAATTCTCTTTGTGAATTTCTGGTGAATCACACACCTGTGAATTTCAGGTGACATCACACACCTCTGAATTCACTTTGTGAATTTCTGGTGACATCACACACCTCTGAATTCTCCTTGTGAATTTCTGGTGACATCATACACCATTGAATTCACTTTGTGAATTTCTGGTGACATCACATACCTATGAATTTCAGGTGACATAACACACCTCTGAACTCACTTTGTGAATTTCTGGTGACATCACATACCTCTGAATTCTCTTTGTGAATTTTTGGTGACATCACACACCTCTGAATTCACTTTGTGAATTTCTGGTGATATCACACACCTCTAAATTCACTTTGTGAATTTCTGGTGACACCACACACCACTGAATTCACTTTGTGAATTTCTGGTGACATCACATACCTCTGAATTCTCTTTGTGAATTTCTGGTGACATCACACACCTCTGAATTCACTTTGTGAATTTCTGGTGACATCACACACCACTGAATTCACTTTGTGAATTTCTGGTGACATCACACACCTCTGAATTCTCTTTGTGAATTTCTGGTGAATCACACACCTATGAATTTCAGGTGACATAACACACCTCTGAACTCACTTTGTGAATTTCTGGTGATATCACACACCACTGAATTCACTTTGTGAATTTCTGGTGACATCACACACCTCTGAATTCTCTTTGTGAATTTCTGGTGAATCACACACCTGTGAATTTCAGGTGACATCACACACCTCTGAATTCACTTTGTGAATTTCTGGTGACATCACACACCACTGAATTCACTTTGTGAATTTCTGGTGACATCACACACCTCTGAATTCCCTTTGAGAATTTCTGGTGACATCACACACCTCTGAATTTACTTTGTGAATTTCTGGTGACATCGCACACCTGTGAATTTCAGGTGACATCACACACCTCTGAATTCACTTTGTGAATTTCTGGTGACATCACACACCTCTGAATTCTCTTTGTGAATTTCTGGTGACATCACACACCTGTGAATTCTCTTTGTGAATTTCCAGTGACATCATACACCTCTAAATTCCCTTTGTGAATTTCCGGTGACATCACACACCTTTGAATTCACTTTGTGAATTTCCGGTGACATCATACACCTCTGAATTCAATTTGTGAATTTCCGATGACATCACACACCTCTGAATTCACTTTGTGACTTTCCGGTGACATTACACACCTCTGAATTCACTTTGTGAATTTCCGGTGACATCACACACATCTGAATTCATTGCCCACTTTTGTTTTTCCAACCTTCATAGCAGATTTTTTTTTACACAATGACATCACCGGAACTTCGGAATTTAAGATTCTACATTAATTGCTTTGCTGATTGTTTACTTTGGCTTAGGCTTCATTAGCTAGGTTCTGCCTCTTCCCGGGCTCCAGTACATCTGGGATTGTTGATCGTCTTGGTTTGGCCTTTTATACAACAGATCTGATTGTTGCAAGCTGCTGAAACCGTGAGTTCTGATCTAATAACTGCTGATCTGGGTGCTGCACTGCTGGGTCACAGCCACCATCGTTAAGCCTGTGAGCCTGGTGGAAGGGCCACGTGGTTCAGCAAACAAACCAGAGACCTGCTACCACTAGATAACAAACTCTGTAAGTATGATGAGAGGTAAAGGACCAAGGTCACCAGATTCGAAGGGAAACCACTCAACAGAAATGCAAAACCTTAAAACAGAAATGCAAGACTTTAAAAATTCACTCAACTTTATGGGTGAACAAATAGAAAAAATATCAGCAAAAATGGATTCCCAGGTCGGCCTGGTTAATGAAATAAGACAACTGAAAGAACTGATAGTTAGCAAAAACAATAAAATTTCTGAACTGTAACAAAAAATAGATGACTTAGAACAACACACAAAGCAAGACAACTTGGTGATCTCAGGACTTGATGTTAGTAAGTGTCGGACATATGCAAGAACACTTACTAACAAAGACCCAACTGAGAATGAACAAGAGACTCTGGAGGAGCATGTAGTTTCTTTTTTTCAGGGCATGAACTTTGACATAGGCCATGGGGACATTTCGTTCTGTCACACCCTACCCAGTAAATCACAAAAATTCGGGCCGTCAGTAGTCGTCAAGTTCATTAGCAGGAATACAAAAAACTATGTTATGCAAGCAAAAAAAAATCTGCGGGGAACAAATATTTACATAAATGAACATCTAACAAAAAAATGGAAACATTGCACATCAAGCAAGGTTGTTAAAACAACAAGACAAAATAGCATCAACATGGACAAGAAATGGATACATCTTTATCAAAACAAAAGAAGAGTCTCAGCCTAAAATGATAAAAGAGCTGAAGGATCTGGATGAATTCAGGAAATGAAAAACTACAAATCAATGAAACAACTCACACTCAAAATGGATAAAATATACAGTGAAATGAACAAATACATTAGAACATGACAACATACGAAGACTCAGAACCTAAAATATATAATGTTGAAAATGTGATTGATCCAAATTTTTTTCCTGTAATAAAAGATAGCGAATATTATAATGAAGAGCAGTTTAATGACATCAATATATCAAATGGAGTTCTCTCTATTATTCACTTTAATAGCAGAAGTATAAATGCAAACATATCCAAAATAACAGATTACTTAAAACAGTTAAATAGAACTTTTACGATAATAGCGCTGTCAGAGACATGGCTCAATGATGATAACACAAGTAATATTCACATCGAGGGGTATGAATTATATCATATGAACAGAAATAATAAAAGAGGTGGTGGAGTCGCTCTATTTGTCAATAATGAAATAAAATGTAAATTAAATAGTGAAATGTCAATAATAGTTGATAATATTATGGAAATGATAACAATAGAAATAATAAACAAAAACGATAAAAACATAATAATAAGTTGTGTATATAGATCACCAGGAGCAAATATAGAAACATTCACGGATAAAATCTTGGAGCTAATGGAGAAGAGTTTTAATAAAAATGTTTTTTTGTGTGGAGACTTTAACATTAATATGGGAAATAAAACAGATTCAAATAACAAGAAAGTTCATACTCAATAATCCAGGTATCAAATCTGATAAGTCTCAATCTGGTCATCTGGACAGTTTCTTTTAGTCGAAACGTTTCACCCTCAGTCCAGAGGGCTTCCTCAGTCAGAGTTCCAGCACACTGATCTTCCCCCACCAAGCTGTAAACAACTTATGTGGACCAACCAGTTTGCTGGAGCCAAGATGGTTTCTGGGGGCCGTCCTGTCCCTCGTCGACTCCTCCCAGGCAGGCAGCCACAGCCAAAGTGGTTCAAAACAAGAACTGGTTGGTCCACATAAGTTGTTTACAGCTTGGTGGGGGAAGATCAGTGTGCTGGAACTCTGACTGAGGAAGCCCTCTGGACTGAGGGTGAAACGTTTCGACTAAAAGAAACTGTCCAGATGACCAGATTGAGACTTATCAGATTTGATACCTGGATTATTGAGTATGAACTTTCTTGTTTTGAACCACTTTGGCTGTGGCTGCCTGCCTGGGAGGAGTCGACGAGGGACAGGACGGCCCCCAGAAACCATCTTGGCTCCAGCAAACTGGTTGGTCCACATAAGTTGTTTACAGCTTGGTGGGGGAAGATCAGTGTGCTGGAACTCTGACTGAGGAAGCCCTCTGGACTGAGGGTGAAACGTTTCGACTAAAAGAAACTGTCCAGATGACCAGATTGAGACTTATCAGATTCAAATAACATAAGCACATTTATAAACTCAATGTACAGTTTAAATATGTATCCATTGATATCAAAGCCAACAAGAATTACAACTCATAGTGCCACAATAATTGATAATATTTTCACAAATATAACAAATGGGGACGTGATAGGTGGTATCTTAACGACCGACTTAAGTGATCATTTACCAGTTTTCACAATCTATAAAAATGATCAAAACATCACAAAAGCAGTCACAACAAAAAAAGAATTATTTGTATTCATGTTTCTTGAAATTGCGAAGTCAGAGCGCTGAAGAAAAATATAAAAAGTATAAAAATAAATTAGTAGGGATTATAAGGAAACATAAGAAAGAATATTATAGTAAATTATTAGATAAAAGTAATGGTGATATGAAAGCAACATGGCGAGTAATGAATAGTGTCCTGAAGAATCATAAAACAAAAACTGGTATTTCAAAATATTTTGTAAAAGACAACGATGAAATTCATGATGAAAATGAAATTGTAAATGGATTTAATCAATATTTTGTGAATGTTGGATCAAGCCTTGCAGCTAAAATACCAAAAGCAGATAATAATGTGATCCATTCAATTACAGGTTGTGCAAATAGTATTTTTCTAAATGGAACTAACAAAGAGGAAATAATGAATGTAGTAAAAAATCTTACAGACAAGAGATCAAAAGACTGGGTGGACATGGATATGATGTTTGTAAAGGACATAATGAGCCATGTTATTGAGCCGTTTACATATATATGTAATTTATCATTTTCAACAGGAATATTTCCAGATAATATGAAAGTAGCTAAGGTCGTTCCTCTTTTTAAAAATGGTGATAAATGTGTGTTCAACAATTATAGACCTATATCCTTGTTACCACAGTTTTCAAAAATTCTTGAAAAACTATTTGTAAACAGACTAGATCAATTTATAGATAAACAAAATATTCTAAGCAACAGTCAGTATGGGTTTAGAGCAAAAAACTCTACATCAATGGCTCTCATGGAATTAATGGAACAAATAACTACTGCTGTCGATCAAAAACAATATTGTATCAGTATTTTTGTTGATTTAAAAAAAGCATTTGATACTATTGATCACACCATTCTCCTTGAAAAACTGAACAAATATGGTATTAGAGGACCAGCATTACAGTGGGTATCTAGCTACTTGAAAGATAGGAAACAATTTGTACAAATAAATGATGTAAGATCTGACCTCTGTAATATCACATGTGGAGTTCCCCAAGGCTCTGTACTTGGACCAAAGCTATTTATTTTATATGTGAATGACTTGGTAAATGTGTCAGGGCTCCTTAAATGTGTACTTTTTGCTGATGATACCACATTTTTCTGTTCAGGCGAAGATATAGAACAAATGTTGGAATTGATAAAGACAGAATTTGTCAAGATACAAACTTTGTTTAAAATAAATAAATTATCATTAAATTTATGATGATCTATGGTCATGAGCTTTGGGTTGTGACCGAAAGAACGAGATCTTGGATACAAGCGGCTGAAATGAGTTTTCTCCGCAGGGTGGCTGGACTCTCCCTTAGAGATAGGGTGAGAAGCTCAGTCATCCGGGAGGGACTCGGAGTAGAGCCGCTGCTTCTCCACATCGAGAGGAGCCAGTTGAGGTGGCTCGGGCATCTGGTTAGGATGCCTCCTGGACGCCTCCCTGGTGAGGTGTTCCGGGCATGTCCCACCGGGAGGAGACCCAGAGGAAGACCCAGGACGCGCTGGAGGGACTATGTTTCTCGGCTGGCCTGGGAACGCCTTGGGATTCCCCTGGAGGAGCTGCTCCAAGTGGCTGGGGAGAGGGAAGTCTGGGCCTCCCTACTTAGGCTGCTACCCCCGCGACCCGACCCCGGATAAGCGGAAGAAGATGGATGGATGGATCATTAAATTTGAAAAAACTAATTACATGATATTCAGTAATAAAAAGAAAACTGTTGATGTTCCACTCAAAATTGAGGATGTTGAGATTTGTAGAGTGAATGAGGTGAAGTTTTTGGGTGTTATCATTGATGACAAACTGACATGGAAACAACACATAAATTCTGTAAGAATAAAAATAGCTAAATCGATTGCAGTACTGTACAAAGTCAGAGACCTATTGAATGATAAAGCTCTGTATTTGTTGTATAACACAATCATTGTTCCACACTTAATCTATTGTATTGATGTTTGGGGGAATGCGTGTAAAACAATCACAAAGCCTATTTTTGTATTACAGAAAAGAGCTGTAAGAATTATCACTAGAAAACATTACCGTCATCCATCAAGTACATTATTTTATCAACTGAAGTTATTGAAGTTCCATGATTTGGTAGACTATAATATTTTATCAGTTATGTATAGAGCTCAAAATAATGCATTACCTTTAAATATCCAAATGCATTTTGTTAAAAGACAAAGTTGTTATAATCTTAAGGGGACAGAGATGTTTGTAAAACCACAATTCAGAACTAGTTTGAAGGGACGTTCTACCTCAATCCAGGGAATTAGATTATGGAATGGCTTGGAGAATGTAGTTAAAAATGCCAAGTCAATGTTTACATTTAAGAAAATGATCAAAACGAATGTGTTAAAAAATATATATGAAATAGCGTAATGTGTATTGTATTAGTTAGAAAATTAGAAAGAGTTAGTCATTTTGTACTGTTTGTTGAAGATTATTATTGTTTAATCTGATTGTTGGAGAAAAGGGGCAGATATAATAAGATTTATTCTTCTTTCTGCTACCTTTCATTTTTTTTTTTAAATTTTGTACATTATCATTTATGTAGCCTGGTTAAAACCAGACCCTGTCCTTCACTTCGCTTCAGACAAGGGTCTGGACTTTCTCCATTGACAAATGATTCTTGCTGGAGGCGTGGGCTCTGCTGATGGCTGCTCCCCCGTGGTCTGCTGAACTTGACTTCAGCTCCGCCTCCTGCTGAATTTTCTCTCGCTCCGTTGTATATTCTGTGTTTATATGATAATAAAACGTCCTAATAAAATAAAATAAAACCATGGAGCGCTGGTCCAACACACCAGAAGACCAGGAAATCTGATGGGACTCGGGCAGCAACTTAAAACCTGACTTTAATTCTCTCGTGACAACCTGAGGCGTTTCCTTGTTCAGCGGAGGGAGAGGAGGAGGAGGAGGAGGGAGGAGGGAGCGAACACTTGACTTTTGGGAAAAAAACAAAAGAAAACTCCAGATAAGGGATTAAGAAGGGGAAATTAATAAATTTGTGTCACATATAAAACAGTCCTGCATCGCTTTGAATGAGAACATGCGGCTGCTCGCTGGCTGCGCGCTGGGACAGGTGGGGGCATTTCCTTATCAGCGGAGGGAGAGGAGGAGGAGGAGGAGGGAGGAGGGAGCGAACACTTGACTTTTGGGAAAAAAACAAAAGAAAACTCCAGATAAGGGATTAAGAAGGGGAAATTAATAAATTTGTGTCACATATAAAACAGTCCTGCATCGCTTTGAATGAGAACATGCGGCTGCGAGCTGGCTGCGCGCTGGGACAGGTGGGGGCATTTCCTTGTTCAGCGGAGGGAGAGGAGGAGGAGGGAGGAGGGAGGAGGGAGCGAACACTTGACTTTTGGCCCAAAAAGTTAGTTAGTTCCCACCTGCCTGAAGACTGCCACCATCATCCCAGTCCCAAACCCCAGATCTCTTACTACTGAGGCATCATATATGTACTTAAACTCTATGATTTTCTCGCGTTTTCTGTATTGCATGACTAGCTGGTCACAGGCTAGTAAAACAGCTCTAAAGCCTCTTGAATCAATGTTCAAAAGTGCAATAAAAATTCATGATAGGAAATCCAGACAATATCACCACTGTCATATTCTTTTCAAATATGATCTTTTAAACTTTGACAATTTAATATTCCATGCAAATATCTGTCTACTTTTTAAAATCATCCATGGTATGGCTGCTCCTCCTCTAAGAAGGTTTGTCATATTGAACTCAGAAAAAACAACTCGAGTCACAAGGGCGACCTCTAGAGGAGAGTGCAGCATCCCTAAATGTAGGACCTCTTTTGCTAAATCCGTCTTTTCTGTTGTTGCCATGAGTCAGTGGAATATTCTGCCTAATGAGATTATAAAATGTACAAGTTTCCCAACGTTTGCACATCTGACAAGGAAATGGCTTTTATCAAAGCAGGTTTGCACCCACCAGTGATGACTGTGTGTGAGTGAAAGTACAGTTTGTAGGTTTGTTTGAAGAAGTGTGATTATGTATATATTGTGTGTGTGTGTGTGTGTGTGTGTGTGTGTGTGTGTGTGTGTGTGTGTGTGTGTGTGTGTGTGAACAAACTGGTAGTGCGTGTGTGTGTGAGAGAACTGGTGAAATTTTGAAAGTTTTTTTATGTATGGTATATTTGAGGGGCGAGGTATGATATGTATGTAGTATATATTGTGTCTGTATTTGTGTTTAATGGTTTTCTCATCCACTTACAAAAATCCGTTACTCTTGTTAAACATCAACCTGTCCGGGGACTACAGGCGGAAATTAGTATTATTACTATAACCTGGCACAATGCATCTTTCCTGTTTTTGTAGGTCAATGTATTGTTGTGCACTGTCCCTGAGAAAACAAATAAATCATCATCATCATCATCATCATCATCATCATCAAAGAGCTCCACAGTGACTGGTCTGAATGACTATAGACCGGTGGCCCTCACCCCGATAGTCGCTAAATGTTTTGAGAAACTGGTCATGTCCCACATCAAGACAACCGTCAACATCAACGAGGACCCTCATCAATACGCATACCGTGAGAACCGATCAACAGAGGACGCCATCTCTTCCGTGGTCCACACTGCTCTCACCCACCTGGATCAGAAGGACTCATACGTGCGTCTGCTCTTTGTGGACTTCACATCTGCCTTCAACACCATGATCCCCCAAACTCTGATAGACAAACTATCTACACTTGGACTAAGCACTTGGAGCCAAGATGGTCTAGTGGCAGGGCTTTTGACTACGGACCCGAAGGTCGCGGGTTCGCGCCCCGGCCACTACCCAGCTTGGGGTGTCTATGAGTGCACACCTATTTCTCCAGCTCCCCGGGCACTTTCGGGCTGCTCACTGCACCACCTGGTAGGTGGTTGGGTTAAATGCAGAGACGGATTTCGTCTGTGTATGGGAACATACGCAGATGACAGGAATAGACATTATTATATATTATTATTTGTAACTGGATACTAGACTTCTTAACAGATAGACCACAGTCCGTGAAGATCCACAACTTCTCCTCCTCCACCATAACCCTCAGCACTGGCTCTCCTCAGGGATGTGTGCTGAGCCCCCTTCTGTTCACTCTGCTCACATATGATTGTACAGCCACACTTCCAGGCTGTCATATTGTTAAGTTTGCAGATGATACAGCGGTGGTGGGATGCATTACAAACAATGATGAGTCCAGCTACAGACAGGAGGTGGAACACCTGGAGAGCTGGTGCAAAGAGAATAATCTTCACATGAATGTGAAGAAGACAAAGGAGATGATTGTGGACTTCAGAAGGAACAAACACACCCATGCCCCACTGAAAATAGGTGGGTCTGCAGTGGAAGTGGTCTCCAGCTACAAATACTTGGGTGTACACATGAATGATAACCTCAGCTGGAGCAACAACACCACCAGCCTGATCAAGAAAGGTCATCAGAGACTCTACTTCCTCAGACGGCTGAGACGAGCTGGTCTGAGCAGCCCAGTCCTCACCTCCTTCTACAGGTGTGCAGTGGAGAGCATCCTGTGCTCCAGCATCAACGTGTGGCATGGAGGCTGCACAGTTGCAGAGAGGAAAGCTCTACAGAGAGTGGTGAAGGCTGCACAGAAGATGTTGGAGTCAGTCTCCCCACCATCACAGACATTTACACCTCCAGATGCAGGAAAAGAGCCACCTGCATCATGAAAGACCTCACTCATCCAGCACACTCACTCTTTGCCCCACTCCCCTCAGGACGGAGGTTGAGGAGCATCAAGTGTAGAACCACTAGACTGAGGAACAGCTTCTACCCTGAGGCTGTTAGACTCATGAATAAATAAAAATAAAATAAAAATAAACACTGCAAAATATCACATTGTGCTGATGCTGATCTGTTTTCTTGTTGCTGTGTTCATCTGTGTTCATCTGTGACCATCTGCTCATACAAACTCATGTTCGTGCTGCTGTGTATTACTAGTTGATGTTTTTCTTAGTTAGTTCTAGATGTTATTACTGTTTTTCTCTTTCATTTGTTGTTGGATGTAACTGGGACCTCGTGTACATAATCTCGTTTTCATCTCATGTACCACATGCGGTGCAAATGACAATAAAGACTCTCTGACTCTGACTCTGAAAAAAAACAACAGAAAACTCCAGATAAGGGATTAAGAAGGGGAGATTAATACATTTGTGTCATTTATACAACAGTCCTGCATCGCTTTGAATGAGAACATGCGGCTGCGAGCTGGCTGCGCTGGGACAGGTGGGGGCGTAGGTTAGGGGCCAAAAACTCCGCCCCTTCTGTTCTCTGATTGGTCCAGTCAAAAATCTACCGGAGAAATCGTTGTCTATGAGAGAAGTCCCAGACTGTGCAGTGAAGGGAAATGAGAATTGAGCGGAGCTGTGCAGGAAGGCGAGGGCCAGGCTATCATTTATGGGATTGTCTTGTATTGTTTCTTTTGTAAAAAAATGAACAAATTTAATAAACATAAACATACCTTTTATACTCTCTTGAACCGCCCACTTTTGTTTGTCCAACCTTCATAGCAGATTTTTTTTTACACTCCCTTATTCTTTCTGGTAATTTGGTTGCTGGCGCTCCCATTTACTTTCAACCTTGTTTTTCCTTACTCAATTATATATATTTAGTATGTCTTTATAGTTTTTTAATGTCTTATTTTCCCATACGGAAAAGATATATATAAATTTTATAAAGTTTTTATATGTTTTGTTTGAAACTTATATTTTTTGTATAATGCATTGAAACCAGGTATAAGATCCTTAGTAAATTTGTATAAAATGAAACATATATAATTTGTATACTTATAAGAACAACATATGACAGTAATTTCACATATAATATCCTTAGTAGGAAAATGTACTATTAAACTTACCGGTATATGGGGGTTAGAGTGAGGAGGTGTGGCCAGGACCGTGGCATGCAGCTAGC
>JBBPBX010046216.1:12213-26675 GCA_038048925.1 Garcialebias charrua | reverse complement strand
ATTTAAATACGTTCGTTTTTGAAAACAAAATGATAAATCACTTTAATTTTGCTTTAAAGGTGATTTTGAACTTCAAGCCGTGTTTAATCATGGGAAAACCGATTACACACGAACGCACCATCTGTGACGTAGTGAGAGGCAGAGGGCTCTGGTCTCTTTAATAGCGGACAATTTAAAACACAATGAATTTATCAATCTATGTGAAGATTTGAGCTATTTGTCTTCATTTTGGGAAGCAGAAAATAGTTTGGGTGACGGAACAAGAAACAACAGGATCTAATTTAGGTCTGATGCTGTATCAGACTGACCTTCATGTGGAGCTGCTCACACACGCGCACTGTGAGAAGCCCAGAGCTCTGCCCGGTTTAACGTCACAGATGGTGCGTTCGTGTGTAATCGGTTTTCCCATGATTAAACACGGCTTGAAGTTCAAAATCACCTTTAAAGCAAAATTAAAGTGATTTATCATTTTGTTTGCAAAAACGATATATTTTGAGCAATTTTATGAATAGTAAACTAATCATGTCAGCGGACCTTTAAGGACTTCCCCTTGTTCAAACCTTAAAGGTTCAGTATTTAACTTTTCTAACAATATATTTTTAACATATTTCTTCACTCTGTCACTACCTCCTGACATACTGATTTTAGACAAGTAATCTCTGAAAAAAAATATTTCAGGTATGTGTTGCTATCGGGCAAGTTGTATTTATTCTGTCATGCCAACTAGTTTTAGCGATGTTACATGTTGTCCGGAGCGGAAACAGCTGAACGTCACGTGACGTGAATGTTCGCTACGGCAGAACTGAGTCGGAAAATCTGTTTCCATCTGTCGTTTTGCGCATCTGCTCATTTTCGAAGATCCCAAAAACCACCTCAAGCGAGCGTATAAACTTTTTGGCGAATTTGAGGAAGTAAATACGGATTTTGCCGTTTCCATTAAGCTTTTCTGCTGCGATACTTCAAAATGCGCAGCTAGAAACCTTGATGGAAACATGGCTAGTCTGTCAGGAGATAGTGACAGAGTGAAGAAATACCGGTATGTTAAAAATATATTTCTTAGAAAAGTTACATATAGCAGCTTTAACTTATGTATTGACTTTTTGCTAACTTACCAAAGATAAAGCAGGTTAACATAAAAAATGGATTTCTTACCCAGTGTTTGGCACAAACGATGTATCCAGTCCGAGCTTCAAGCCTTTAGCCAGCTATAGACAGAGAAAACGTGCAGACAGTGACCTAACATTCTACAATACTATGTTTAGGATGGATAATAAAATTATATTGTCTCATAAATGCGTAAAACGTTTGGCTCGACCTGGTCTTCCATGGTGATTTCGGTGGTGAGAGTGTTGTCGGTGTTCCATTTCTGGTTGAAAGTGAGGCCCAGGTCACTAAGTTTGTACTTGGTCTCCAGGTGGCCGCCTGACTTCCCCGTGTCTGTGTTGCTGGTGCCAGAGGTAGCAAACTCCTGCAGGACAAACAGGGACGAGGTGAGTGAGCTGGGAAAGGGGAGCAGACGGTAGAAACAGAAATAAGAGGCAGGGGAAAAGGAGAAACTCTGTGGAAAAATGAAACCTGCTCTACCGTCGCCGCATGAGCTGTCACAAGTTTGTTAGACTCATCGTCTAAAAGAAGAGCCAAAAAAAAAACATGCCAAGGAAAACTGAAATTATAGTCAGAACTGTGAGGTTTATTTAGTTTTTAGAGGAAGACGTTCTGCTGATGACGTCAGGTGGTGCTCAGATAAACCGCTGGAAAAATATAATTAGCAGAAAACTTGGAAATACACACAAAGACAATCTCTTCTTCTTACCGTCTAATAGAAGAATCCAAAAAGAAGCAGGAAAGAGTAAAGAAATAAAGGGAGTTAGGGAGAAGTTTTCACGCAGGTATTCATTCACTCATTGGGAACAAAGCACTGCAGAAAACAGAAGTTTGCACACAATAGGAAAGTTTTGTTTTAAAGAGTATGGTTTGAAGCAAGGAAAAAATCTGGTTGCAAGCACCTGCTAATGGTTTTGCTATGGTAATAAGAGGGTAGGTGGACTGCACTTCCTGGATTGGGAGTAAGGTGCTGCCTCAAGTAGAAGTGGGTTTTGTTCATGAGTGACGAAATAATTGGGTGTGAACTTTACAGATGAATTGGTGCAGCTTTCGCAGTACTGTCTGTGCACTCGGTTGCGGTGAAGAGGGAGCCGAGCATGGAGCTTGGTGCACTTTTCCTCTCTTTCCTCTTCTAAACAAATCATGATCACCAGCTTCATCAACAAAGTCCTCTCTGTCTGACTCAATCTATTTTTCTCCTACATCTCTGACTTCATGATCTTCCCCTCTGTCTGAGAGGTTCTGACTCTGCAGCTCCGTTCTCCTCACGTTCAAAAATCACCACATTGTTTTGACTCAAACGCACTAAAACTGACTAAACACTAAATAACAGTACCGGCACTTATTTTTTTCCACTTAAAGCACTGGGCAAAGTAAAGATACAGACAGAATTTGTAAAAATACAAACATGCTAGGGTGCATTCACACCAGCCCTGTTTAGTTCGCTTTAATCGAACTAGTCCGTTTGCCTAGAGCATCTGGTTTGTTTGGGGAGATGTGAATGCGCAATCGAACTCTGATGCGGACCAAATAAGTGAACTCTGGTCTGCCTAAATACAGGTAGTCCTCGACTTACAACGGTCTCTAGTTACGACGTTTCGCGGTTACGACGCACCTCCCATAAAAAAATAAAAATAAAAAAAACATTTTGAAATTTTATTTTGAAAAGCCGAGTTACGCAGTTTCCGGTTTTACTAGCTGCGGAGGCTACAGCTGCCCTGTACGCTCTAAAAAAGCTAAGTCTGGTCCTATGGACATAAAAAAAATAATAATAATTTTTAAACTGTACATAGTACAACTTACTGTTACTGTGTGTACTGTGAACGCGGTTTTACGTCGTAAACGAATACGTACGGAGGATGGACCGAGCTGGACGGCGGTTTTACGACGTAAACGCAATACAGAATACGGAGGAGGGACAGAGGAACAGCTTCACCAGCATACCAGTAGGTTATTAACTCTTTTTTCCCTTCATTATGGCTCCCAAATGTATGTGTGTTTTGATAATTATGTAGGGTACAGTACTGTGTTAGGATAGGCTAAGTGCTTGGTAAAATACAGTACTGTACGTATATGGTTCAGTATGTACGTATGTTCCGACTTACGTCGAAATTCACTTTACGACGCTGCGCAGGAACGGAACTCCGTCGTAAGTCGAGGACTACCTGTACCTAGGTCTTGGTTCGGTTGAAGTGAACTCTGGCGCGGTTTGAATGCATTGTGAATGCAAGCGGACCGAAGACCGCTCCAAAAGCAGGAAGTGGACTACAGCACAGGGCATTCTGTGTAAATACAACCAAAACAAACGTGCATTTCTCATACTTCATACAGAGCCATCTCATCTGTTTTGTGTGAAAAACAACATTCTCCATGGTCTTCTGCCTCATCTTCCACTCATGCGGAGTCCATTGTTGAAAAACAAAGCAGAAACCCTAAAACCGCTCAAATTTGACGCCACTCCATTTTTGTTAAAACAAATACCGGGTAAGTTGAGTACAGTGTCTTCTTCAGAGGTTTTTGTGTCATTTCCTTCAGTAGTTTTTGGTGCAGCGCCACCACAGGCGAGGAACATGTTGGCTTGACTGACTCAGTGCAGTCTGAATGTGAACGTCAGCTGAAAATGTAAACGAATGTTTTGAATTTTGGTCCCCAATCGAACCGAGTCTACCGGACTATCAGGTGTGAAAACAACCTGAATATCACAAAGCTCTCAAATCACTCATTCTTGCTCTCGCCGTCTTGAACTCCATTCAACTTCTGCGCCTTTTTCTTCTTCTTCCTGTAGACTTTTTGGTGCTTGACAAATATCGTCAGGCCTCTGTCAGAAAGGAGATGGGAGGTTGTTTATCTGTTCGGTGGGGGTGGGTGGGGGCTAATAGCGGAGGGGGTGTTATGTCCAGGAGACTGCACATCTTTGCTGCAGCCTCTCGCTCCTACATACATCAGATTTGATGATGATTTTCAGAAAAAGATGTGTAGATTATTTATCATAACTCCGGTTTTACTTGGCCTAGCGACACAATTTAAAAACTGTTGCCTAGTTTGAAGTTTGCACTTTTGACACAAATTAAATAAATATGTCTCTGAGAGGCTGTGTCTTTCCTGCTAGCTAGAACGACTGAAATCGGTTGTGTAACTAGATTTTATTTAAAATAGATGTGTAAAGATGTTAATCTGCCATTTATTCTACATAACCGTGATTAGACAAAGAAGATTTTAATTAAAACCCATCAGGCTTACAGACAAAACAATCCTACTTACTACACCACTCTGAGACTTGGTCTTGATGTCCAGCTTCAGAACTCCATAGCCTGGGAAGAAAGGAAAACAGGAAATTAAATAAAACTACAAAAGCGTAGCTGGAAGAACATCCTGTTGCTCCGCAGCATGGCTGTAAATGTTGCAACAATAAAATATAAAGTTAACAACATATTCTGCACAAACGCAGTTTATGTTCAAACATCAGACATGAAATAACAGGTTTGTATGAAACAGTCATGTCTACAAAAAGTTTGTCGACTCACTGAAGCCCTTGTTGAAGATGTCTTTGGCAGATTTGCCCAGGTCTGAGTAAGTTGGGGGGACGGCCATTGCTCCTAAAGAAACGGACATTCACATAAAGTGTTTCTAAATTGTATACATTTGGTAATAGATGTGTGTATTGACATGATCAGTTCATGGCCAATATAAAGAAATAGTCCAACGAATTAGTCATGCTGGGGAAATTGTGAATGAGTGCTCTTTTTTTTATGTGCGGCTAAACCCAAACATTCATATTAGTTAGTTCAAGCTTCAAACTTTCAGAATGATTCATTCTTCCCAAAGTAACTCCAAAGTATCTTCCATGAAACAATTTTTTCTTATAATCTGCGGTTTACCATAACTACAGTACTGTGCAAAAGAACTTCTTTATATTTAACTTCTGAAAAGTGACTTTTC
Organism: Garcialebias charrua; assembly: GCA_038048925.1. Lineage (NCBI taxonomy): Eukaryota > Metazoa > Chordata > Actinopteri > Cyprinodontiformes > Rivulidae > Garcialebias > Garcialebias charrua. Next base: position 21,632 of record JBBPBX010046216.1, on the reverse strand, counting down.
TTGTATTTGACTATTTCTAGAACTGCCTTCTTCCACCTGTGCGTAATATCACTAAAATTAGAAACAACTTATCTAAAAATGATGCAGGAAAACTGGTTTATAAATTTGTCATGTTTAGACTGGACTATTGCAATGGTTTGTGATCTGGGTGTCTAAATAATTATTCAAAACGTCTTCAGTTGATCCAAAATGCTGCTGCCAGAGTCTTAACTGGAGTTAGTGGGAGAGATCATACCACTCCAGTTTTAGCTTCTCTCCTTTGACTCCCTGTCAAGTCCAGAATTGAATTCAAAATCTTACTTCTAACCTAAAAAGCTCTCAACAACCTAGCTCCTTCTTATATTTGAGATCTTATTGTTCCATATTTTTCTAACAGAGCACTTCGCTCTCAGACTGCAGGCTTACTCGTGGATCCTAGAGTTTCCAAAAACAGAATGGGAGGAAGATCTTTCAGTTCTCAGGCTCCTCTCTCTTGTGGAACCAACTTCCAGTTTCTGTCCATAAGACTGACACATTGTCCAGTTTTAAGACTGGGCTTAAGACGTTACTTTTTGATAAATCCTATAATTAGGGTTGGCTTTTTATGCTGCTATAGGCTTAGACTTCCTTTAGTGAATTGCTAAAATTGAAAAGTTTTCATTTTATATTATTTCTATCTTAACATTTGATTCTCGACCTGCCATTGTGTATCTGTTCCTACCACACCCAGCCGGTCGAAGCAGATGGCCGCTTGTCCTGTTCTGTTAAAGGTTTCTTCCTCGTGAGGGAGTTTTTCCTTTCCACTGTCCCCTTCATGCTTTCTCAAGATGAGAGTTCTGTGATGGAGTTAAATTCAAAGCTACTCCTCAAGATAAAATCTTAAACAATTATTTTTATATATGGATGTTTCAGTTCTTGAGTTTTTTCAGCAAAGTCGACAACAGAAATACAAACTGAAACATTTTCTAAACTGATGAATCTCCACATGTTAAAAGTATGCCGAGCTCTTCATCTCACACAGCACAAACGGTACAAACAGAACTTCTCAGAAGCACTGCAGATAGTTTAGCATTTGCTGCCAACAGCCAGCTCCACACATCGCTATCAGCCAGCAGAGGGGTGCTTATCAATGTGACAGATGTATTCAGCACATAGACGTAAAACCTATTGATCTTTGGCAACAAAGCATCAGCAGTCATTAAGCTAATGGAACGGTTCCCTTGTTGCGATGTGCAGAAACTGTGCAGCCAGAACGAACTTGCTGCCACTCACAACAGTATGCCAACCAAAATAGTTAATTATGCAATGCTTCAGAGCAGAAATAAATACAGTATATGTTGTGCAAAAACATGCAAGTAATGCAGCAGAGCTAACATAAGCAGAAATCCTGTTTCTTTAGTCAGAATCGTTGGTTACGTATTGTAACCCCAGATTCTACGAATATAGCGGAGCCCTTTAGCTCCTATTCAGTATGACGCTGTCGCGGGGGAAGATATCCAATAGGAGCTAAAGGGCGAGCTATATGACGTAGAACTACCACTCCAGTCCTGCACTGTTCCACACAGTCATCGGGGTCCCCTCAGTTGGTATGTGACCTTTCTGGGTGTTATGAAGACATGTTGGACAATGTTCTGATGTAGGTAGATAAAGCCTAACAATAGTTAAGTTGATGGTCCTCCTTTTGCATCTGAACAACCAGTTTTGGCTGTCACCAGCAGCAAACTGGTTGATCCACTATGATGAGAAGGTGCCGTTTGTTGCAGCTCCTCAGACTGAAGAAGTCTTTTTGGACAAAAGATGAAACATTTCAACAAAGAAGAATCTGTCCTGAGGACCTGACTCAATCTCGTTAGACATGTTGGACAACTTGGAACAAGCATTTACCGTAGTTTCTTCAATTACAAATTAAAGCTGGATTAGTGTTTAACCCATTCACCTTCTTTCCTTTGCTCCCTGACCATTAATCTAAATACTGTATCACATATTTTCTGCAAAGGATCTACCATAGACTTTGCCCAGGAGTAACTGTACTCCGTGTGTAAAACCATCAGACACTAAAATCCAACCCAGTGAACAACTGAATCACAAGATTTGGGAATGAGGTCAGCAAGTGCCATCCAGGGACCCAGATGATAATTGAATGATCTCTCCACATGCATAGTACCCAGCACTCACCATGTCCCTTGGGTGCATGGTGCTGACAGTGACATGTCAGACTGACATCTTTGTTTTCTGCCATTGTCTTCTCCTGCAGAACCACAACCCCTGCACTCTCTTCCATGTCTCTTCAGATGATGGAAGCGCAAACAGGAATGAAAGAAATGTATTGGCAGGACGTCCTGTACTGTTCCGACAGTATCAGATCACAAAATGATACTTGTTCAAGAGTGACGGTTCTAACTGTATGGCTCTAGATGCAATAATGTGTGCAGACCTGCAGAGGATCATAAATGTACGGTACCTTCAAAACATTTATCCAAATGCACTCTTTTTCACATGTGAATGTTAAGGCACTAAGAATCTAGTTTGAATTTATTAATTTTTTTTACTTTTATAACATCAGCCAAAAGGCAACAGAGTTAAAGTAAATAATTAAACTGAATCTGATTAATAATTGTGATAAATGTCATGTGGAAAATTAACATCCTTCTATCCATGTCTCTCCCACCATAATCTGAGGTCTAGTCCAAGTAATAAATGCACAATTTGAAAATAAAAATACAAAACATTTAAGTTAATCTGTCAGCACAGCTGAGGAATTTGCTATAAAAACTTGTGAATCCAAAGGTCTACATTTAGGTGATTAATATGTTTAGTTCTTTCTTATTTGATGAGATTTTACATACCGGTAATCAAATAATTATTGTAGCCTTTTATTGAAACAAAATTTAGTAACTTCATTTAACCCTGCAAATCCCATTGAGATCACAGATCTCTTTTGCAAGGGAGGCCTGAAGGCAAACTAACATGCATGTTTTTGTCTCCCAGCATCTCCAGTATGTGCCGGCAGACCGGCGTTTTGCTGATTGCTCATTGTCATTTTGGTGGACAGACACTCCGTCTCGACTCCCCTACCTACTCCATCTTTGACCCACCCTCTCTCGGCTTCCACTCTTTCTAGGCTCTAAATTTAACTGGGGGTACAACCTGACACCACAACACGTGACCTGGCATTCAACGTGCATCCTTCTCCAAGTACAGACTATTAAAAACCCTATAAAAACAAATGTTTTTGTCTGTATTGTACCTCCGCTCTGCGTAAGAGCAAACATGCTCCTGTCACTCACTGCATTGCTCAAAGGTCAAAAAGACGGCAACACAAAACACGGGTTGTTGAAAACCAAACACTGTTAGTTGTACTAAGATCTCTAGTCTAGTATATTTTTACTGTTTAGAAATATTATAAAGAAATGAGGGGAAAAAATCTGCTAAATATTTTCATTGTGGTGTTAGAAATGCTTGAAATTATCAAGTTCTGTTAAAACTAAAATATCTAAATCCACAGTGAAGGACTTATTGAATGATAAAGCCTTATATTTGCTGTATAATACAATTATTGTACCACATTTAATTTACTGTGTTGAGGTTTGGGGAACAGTGTGTATAACTATAACAAAGCCTATTTTTATCTTACAAAAAAGAGCTATAAGAATCATAACAAGAGTGCATTACTGTCATCCATCTAGTATATTGTTTTGTAAAATGAAACTATTGAAGTTTTATGATCTGGTAGAATAAAATAATTTTTTTATTAATGTATAAAGCACAGAATCAAACACTACCTCCAAGTATTCAAAAACATTTTGTAAAGAGGAAAAGTTGTTATAATCTTAAGGGAACAGACATTTTTGTTAAATCATATTATAGAACAAGTTTAAAGTGTCGGTCTACTTTAATACAAGGCATAGGTCTATGGAATGGTTTGGATAATTGTGTTAAAAAAGCTAAGTCTATGTTTATATTTAAGAAAATGATTAAGAGTAAACTTTTGAAAAAATATATAGGTGAAAACTATAAGTACTATAAATCTGTAAATTGTTAGGAGTTATAAAATTGGTTCATGAATAATTATTGTTTGAATTGATTGAATTGATTTTGTTTTAAGAAGGGGCAGATATTACAATATTTTTTTCTTCTTCTGCTTCCTTTCATTTTAAATTTGTTTTTGTTTTCTTTCTTAATATGGTTTTGTAAATATTCTTTGTGTTTTAAATTTGAAATGAACAAATAAAATAAAAAATAAAATATCAAAGTTAAAAAAAAAAAATAAATCAACACCTATTACATGATTTGATTTGTAATAACAGCTATTTGAAATAAAAACCCTGGATTTGCGGTACCAGAACAAAAACAGTATCAAGTGTGTAAACACAGGCAGTTGCTCAACACCAGCCTAACCTCCAGATAACATGAAGCTAAAGCAGAGTGTTGGAGGAGTCATATAAAAAAAGAAATGTGCACACGTGAGATAAGGTCAAGGACAGTTGGGTTACACCACAAACACATTACAGCTTAAATGTAAAGTGTATTATTTTGTGTGGTATGCAAGGATTTGTTTAAATCCAGTGGGTTGTTGTGTGTGCACAATGACAACTGGCTTTTGTGTGAGTGTTTACCACTGGTGTTTTCAATGCCATGACTGCAGCATTTATCTTGTGTTATTAAAGAACAAGGCAATTCAATTAGCTCAGGCCTGATTTCAGAACTTTGGAGAGAGACACAGGAAAGAAAAAGCCTGAATTAAACATCCATACAGAGTTATTAACAGTTAAAACAGCACAGGTTTCCCTTTGATTTGTTCCTCAAAGTAGTTTGGCTGATAAAGCCTCGGTGTAGATAACTGTCCTTGTTCTGTAGAGTTTATTATGTGGCTCCTGTGCTGCTTCACACAAACAATGCGAGCACAGATTTAAGGCGTCGCTTCTTGCAACACGTCTACAACTTTAAGGAGCACTGCATTGTTAAATTTATTCTTAGCTGTAACTATTCCAAATCATTACATTTTAGTTTAAAAGCATATAGTTTGTGTGTGTGCTGCTGTTAAAAGTGGTCTTTATCCAACACAGCAGGCCTAAACTAGTGGGCAGGCAGACGCTTCCTGCGGTTCTCCCACTTCTTTCAGAGTGACTCGTTTCCCACAGACAGCAGAGCTACTAACTGCAAGAGAGGCAAACAGACGTAACAATAACTTCATGTAAAGATTAGCTAGTAACAATATTTTCTTACCTTTCTTTAAAAAAAAAAAAACCCCGAGAGTGCAGAGTTTTCGCAGCGCTGTTTCGGGGCAGCTGTTTGAAGAGAGGACAACAGCTCGTCACACTGAGCATGCGCACTCATACCTCCTGCCGAGGGCGGGGCCTTTAGTGCAAACAAAAATGTGTGCGTATGCATTGTAAACATTAAAATTAGCAGATTTCTGATGCAGCTTTTTAAAATTTATTTTATAAAGTCGATTTAATCACTCATGTGTTAGACCGTACCATTTCACCCACACACAAAAAAAATATTTTAAATCATGGTTTAATTTATTGTATGTAAGATATCCAAATTATAACTTACTGTTTCGTACTTGACTTAGCATCTTAAAATTACCTGTAGATGTTATCTCATCACATAATTATGACAGCATCTAAAAAAAAATTGGAATGTCATATTTGTGGTCTACCATCTTTTAAAATTAGTACCTATAGCAACTCATAATTTGACAGCATCTCATAATTATGAGGAAAATTATTTCTCCATGGTACCTAACTTAAAAAACGGACGGATTTTAATTCAGGTTGAGAATTATAAGGAATTTAGTCACTTTAGGCTTTAGAAACTGTTATAAACGAGACCGTGCTGTACTTCAATACGCAGGTTTGTTATAAATCTTTTTAAGCGATCATTATTAGCCTACCAAAGTGTCAAAGTGTCTGACTACATCAATTTAGTTAATTTTTGTTTTTATTATTGTGAAGCATTGCCTTTCTAGAAAGCCTGTGTGCGCATGCTCCGTTGCCATGGCGATGAATCCTGCAACAATCATTGACGCCTCGGCGTAATCCGCGTGCGGAAAGAAAATCCTTCACCGATAAACAACGAGACGATTTTAAAGGGTAAACAAATTAACTTGGCCAGTTGAACAGTCTTAAAATTGTTTAGTGTGACTGTTTCTCATTTATGTTTTGTATCAAAGAAATCGTCATGAAACTTGTTTTTTTTTTTAGCTCGAACAAAATTTACAACATAGCTACCTCAGGTTAGCGTTTAGCTAAGTTAAAAACAGAAGAAGTGTAACAATATTTTATAGCTAACGTCTTAAAACGTGTTTATCTATTTTATATTTCATTACATTTACGTTTTATCAAAACTTGAACTAAAATTGTCTGCCCTTCAAGTTCAATTTTTTATTGTAATTTTATACTGTAATCCTATGGGCCTGTAAAGATTTTCACAAGAGACACATAAAGTATGTTTTGTTTAGAAGACACAATAAATGTAATTATTATAAAAACCTGCAAGCCCCCCAAAAAGTGATCATTATATTCAATATGCTGGTGATTCTCAGTCGTCCAGGACATGATAAATCAAAAAAGGCGTTCAATACAGAAACAACTGGACTTTATTTGTAACAGAAGACGTTTCGCTTCCCATCCGGGGAGCTTTGTCAAAGAAGACATTGTGCTTATTGACAAAGCTCCCCGGATGGGAAGCGAAATGTCTTCTGTTACAAATAAAGTCCAGTTGTTTCTGTATTGAACGCCCTTTTTGATTATATTCAATGTCAAGGGCAAACATGTATTCACACTAATCATTATAAACATATTCAATCTACTGCGTTCGAGTTGAAATATTGCTTAGCTGGCAACATCACTGCAACTTTTTCTAATTATCACTTTTGGCCATTTCAGATGTGTGAGGGACCTTCTGCACTTTCTGGACCAATACCCCCCGATCCGTCTCTGTTTCCTCAGTACTACAAACGGCCATCTTCAGGTTAGGAACCGTCAGACTTTTTGTACTTTTTGAATGCTCAACATTCATTCAGTTCATTTACATTTCTATTTTAAACTAAGATTTTAAGATTAAGATTTTTCTGCAGTGAAATGCTACAACAACATAATTAATCAACGCTTTGGTAAATTATATGTATAATTTAAGCCATTACATGAACTGGAACCTATCCTGTACCTAATGTAAAACATATTTTATGAATTACATGCTAGTTTTCTCACTTTCTTCAGCTCGCGGCCGTTTAGAGGGCAACCACGATGGGACTTTGGCCCTTCTCTTGGGTCCACTTGCTCCAGATCCTGTGTTGTATCCAGAATGCTACAGTGCTCGTGAACCACGTCACCCTCGCATCAACCCTAATGCCACTCATATTTTGGAACGGGGACAGAAAGGGATCGTGGGGGAGCTGCTGAAACTAGATGGTGTCTCTGTAACGCCTATTCCCAAACAGAGTAGGGACCTTAATATAATAATAAACCTCTGGTTTATTTCAACAACAAATGTGTGTGTCAGTGAATGTGACACGTCATAAAATACTTTTTACTCTTTTTATTTACCTTTCAGACCCTGTAAATGTTAAATGTAAGCGATCTATTGTTATTTTGGAGACCTGAGACATAAAACAATGGAAAACAGGAAATTTGAACATAAAAAGGCAGTACAGTATTGAACTGTAACCATGACATGTTTCTGTTTCTTGACCTTCTTAGAACAAAGAGTGCAAGACTTCAGTAAAGAGAACGTACGCCGCCTCCGGGAGATTCAGAAACGCTGCAAAGAGCAGGAAGCTGAGAGGGCCCAGAATCGTCCTGTTCCAGTTAAAGCTTTATGGACTTCCTCAAAATACCAAAACACCCCATCCCGGGTTATGACCCAGCCAGAGGCAAGGACAACATCTGTTATCAATATAAATTCACGAGATATAAAATTATCCTTTTTATGTTTTAACCAGTGTGTTTAATTTATGTAGGTTTCTACTCCAACTGTTAGGCCACAGTGTCAAAACTTTCTGAAGGCTCACTCTAATGATGGTTCTGCTGGACCAGTAACTGCCCAGCGCCCAGCCTCCTGCAGCTCTACACAGCACCAGGACTTGACGGTCCAAACTGACACAAAAAGAGTGTTTTAAAATTTAAAACCTGCACAGGGTGATACAGTGATATATTTTGATTTGTTACATTTATTTCTACCTAAATCTTCTCATATCTGAAATATAAGAAAGGTAAACTGCAACTGAGTTTCATCTATAACATTTAATGCTTATTCTAATATGTTTGCAGGTGCAAGGTCTGAAAATAGACTTCATACAACATAACGCTAAGACTGCAGGACAAGCGGTTATTCGTCGGTCCCGGTCACTGTCAAACCTCAGAGACAAGCCTGTGCCGAGTGCAGTCAAGGGTCAAGTGCCTCAGTAGTGAGTATTTTATTATTAGCTGCCTCAAAAATGGCTTATTATTGTGTGGGCTTTTTGATTGTTAATAAATTGTTTGACATTTTCATGTCTTTTTCTGTCATTGCTTTTTTCTTTACTTTGCTCTTGATACACAAAACACACAGTCTTGTGGAAAGGAAGGAACAGTGGCGTAAAGAAAAGGAAGAGAAAAGGAGGACTGCGCCTGACCCTACAGTTCCTGCTGGTCACACCCTGTTACCTGAGAGCGAGAGACAGGAGACACTAAACTCCCTAAAACATAGTATGTATCATCCTGCAGATACAGTATATGTACAACTGATTCTACTAATTATGTGTTTTGCTGTTTTTTTTAATTTGCCTCAGCCCATCGCTCCTTGGTGACTGAGCTGCTGTCACTCCCCTTGAAAGCGGACAGTCTGAGCGTTCGCTCGCACCGAGCTCACCTTGACTGTAGGCTTTCTGAGATTGAGGAGGCCATCAAAATATTCTCCAGGGACAAAGTTTATGTAAAAATTAATTCTTAACACATGAGGAGGACAAAGAAGAAAAGAAAACGGACCTGATGACCCACTGCTTCATTGAGATTACTTTCATCTTGCATTATGTAACAGAACACAGAACTTTACAAACGATTATTATTTTACAGTCATGAATGCATTATTTTATGCAGATAAACTCAGGGTTTTATAGTTTTGTTTGTTTGTTTTGTTTTTTGATTAGCCATTATTTGTTCTGAATGGCAGTAGACCTACTTTGTATATATTTAACGGATGCGCATTTGCAGTTGTTTTGTAAATTAAGAGATCTATTAAAAAGGATGATTGTCATTTGGGAGTTTGTATGTTCTCTTTGTGCATGGACGGGTTTTCTCCACTTTGGTTTCCTCCCACAGACCAAAAACATGCATAGAATAGACCTTTGTCATTGCACCTAAATACAGTACAACTAAGTTTGAGTTTACCTCCCAGAGCAAAAGTACCATAAAAGCAGTACAATATGAAACAAAACTATATATATACAGTATATA